>JBANCZ010000907.1:0-27139 GCA_037040025.1 Sphaerogastrella javana | reverse complement strand
ACATTTAACAACTTAATTGCCCAATTCAAAAGTTGCAACAAAAAGCCTACCCCTCTCTTTTGCTTTCGCTTTCTCTCTCTCTCTCTCTCTCTCTTTTTCTTCTTCTCGCACTCCCTCTGACTCTCTACTGCTGTCTATGATTGTAATTCAATTCTCTTAAATGGCATATTGAGCAAATTTTGGACAGCAACAACAACTAAGCGCATTAAACTTAAATACTTGACAGGCAGCAAGGAGAGGAGTGCAGAGGGCCTGCCAGGGGCACAGGCATAGTCGAGCAAACTGTGGCAGGGTGGCTGGGTGGCTGGGGCACGAGTCAAGCCCCAAAACAAAAGCTCACCAAAATGTGTTGCAAGTTGAGCAGCCTTTAAATGCCTTCTGGCCAGTTGGCTAGGCTCGTCTTTTCTGCTTGTCCTGCCGTCTGTCTGTCTTTCTGTCTGTCCTTCTGGCTGTTCTACTGGCTTTTCCTGTCAGCTTTTTTTTTTTACTCTGTAAAGGCAATGTGCAGAGGCTTTCCATTGATACGCCTGTCTGCCGTTCAATGTTTATTGCATATCAATTAGACAAGAGTTTTTGACTACTCGGAAGCGTTCTGAGCACATCGACCACTGGTGTCGTCCTGCGTCCTCAAGTACTCACTGTCCTGTGTCCTGGTATCCCACGTCCAATGCCCGTTAGCCCATTTGTTTGCCCCGTGTCCTCGTGGTGTCCTGCTCTGTTGGCCTGGCTTCAAGTGTGGCCTCAATTTGTGGCAACAGCTGCAGCAGCAGCAGCAAAAACATGTTTCCACTCACACTCTTTTTACCCATTCGTTCTCGCCCTTTTCCTACTATTTCTATTTCATTCGTTTCACCTCTCTCTCCCCGTCTCTCTTTGGTATCTTTGACATTCCTATTACTTGCCTGGCTTTAGGCCTGGACCGCAAAACGTGTGCAAAACTTTGCCAAAGGATTCAAGGATGTGTGTGCATAAGTGTATGCCTGTCTCTCTCTCTCTCTATCTCTAGCCCTCTTACTTCTTTTCACACTCTCCCCCTCTCCCTCTATCTCCCTCTTTCTCTCTCTCTCTCTGTCTGTCTCTTTAGCGCTGTGTGCGTGCTTTCTCTCCGCCTGTCAAAATCCACTTGAGCGCAGCATAATTTCCACGCTAAATGAGTTCAAGTAGAGTTGCCTCCCGCCCCCAGGCTACAACTGCCAGCTGACAACTGCCTGCTGGGCAAGCTGCCATGCCCACACTGCCTACCGCCCACCGCTCACCGTTCACTGCTGTCGCACGTGTGCACAATTAAAAAAAACAAGACGCACCACTGCACCACTGAGCCACTGCAGCTTGCGGTTGTTGGTCAAAGACTTGAGGTAGGTAGCTACACCTCTCTTTCTCTCTCTATCTCTCTCTCTGTGCCACATGCGCTGGTGCTCCAGTGACACACAAAGTTGCAGCATGTAGTAGATAGACTGTAGAGGGGAATTGTGCATAGATGGGGAGAGGGGTAACCATTTCATCAGCTGTAATTAAATTAATGCTGCAACTGTGGCAAATTGCATTGGAAATGCTATGCAATTTGCACTTCTCAATGCGCGTCGCCAAAAGCGTTGCAAATACCACAAAAAGTTGCAAGGAACAAGGAACACAACCAACTCTAAATAGTTGACTGCGAGTGTAGCTGTAACTACAACACAGTTCATTTATATAGAAACACAGAGGGCCAAAGACTAAGACACAAAGCACAAAGTGCAAATCCCTGACCTGACCTCATTCAGGCTGCAGTTGCAGCTGTGGCAACTTCTGCTGCTGCTGCCACTTCTTCACACTGACAGCGGCTGCTTTAGCTTTATTTTTAGCCCGTTTCCAGCTGCCTTTAGTTACCTTTTGCTGCTTCTACGGGCGCTTCCTGTTTACATTTTTTTATGCAAAAAAAGCAAAACAATAACCGAAAACAAAAACTTTTCATTTTTATTTTTATACCCAAATCTGTCGCCCCTGTGTCTGGCCAAGCTCTAACTCTCGCTATCGCTATGGCTATAGCTCTCGCTTTTCTCCCTCACTCTCACTCTCACTCCTTTTCTCCCTTTCTCTTTCTCTGTTCCGCCCACATTTCCCTTTCTGTTCTGATACGTGCTCGACTGTTTCTGGCTGCTGAATTTGTTGGCTGCTAAATCTATTTTTGTGCATTTCTCTGGAAATGTCGTGAAGAAAAGTCAGTAGGATTAGGGTCACTTATAGTCAAACTGCAATACCCTAACAATAAATGGGCAATCATTGGGTATATATGCTCCATGGCATCACTTCATATCAAATATGACAAAATTTATTCTATAATCATAAAACTTAAAGAATTCTTTGGACGAAATTAGAATGAAGAATAGAAAAGAAAATGCAGAAAGTTGTGGAAGTTCTCTATTATATTCTGCTATTCCAGGCAGAATTTTATATATATTGCCGTATATATATAGTTTCCAATTGGCCATGCATAATCAATAAGGAAAAACCCCTTTAATACACTTTATGAGCCACATATAAAAAACAATTCGGTTAGAGCATTAAAAACGCATCATAAAAAGCGAACGAATAAATAAATTTTTTATTCATGTGCCGCACATTTTCCTCTACTCCAAGTATAAGTTCTCAGTTCTCAGAGCTCCGTTTTCTGTTCGTCTTTTTCCATAAACTCCATGGAGTGTTAGCCAAGGCGATTCTCCAGGCAATTCCTTCTTGGTATAACATGGAGCGGTAAACATAAATATAAACTCGCATTATGCTTGGCTAAATAAAATTGCAGCCAAATGACACGTACAACTGTCGACTAGGGAAGGGGGAGACGGCACAGCCAAATGCCATTAGGGGAGGTCAGGGTAAAGAGAGAAAGAGAGAGTTGGAGAAAGGGTGGCCACAGTTAAAGGGTATATACCCTTTGTACGATTTACTGTGACTTTTGCTTTCTCTTTTTCTTCTATGCTTCTTGCTTTAGTTTTCCATTTTTTTTCGGCTGTTTTGTGATATTTCGTTGGCTTTTCAGGGCATCGATTTTGTCACTGAGAGAGAGAGAGAGAAAGAGAGAGAGAGAGAGAGAGAGAGAGAGAGAAAGACGGAGAGAAAACGAGAGCACTGCACAGAGAACTGCAGAGAATGGCTGTGCTGAGCGTAGAACTGTGTCAATGAAATTGTTGTCAACAGTTTTCCCATTTTATTTTTTTTTTTTGCTTTCCATCTTCACTCGCTGTGTTTTTCTCGTTTTCTCCGTTTTGCTGCTTTCCTCGTTCTCCCTTGTTAAAGCTGGCAATTATTTTCGTGCAAGTGAAAAACACACAAAAACAAAAAGCGAAAAAACAACATTAAAAAGAGAAGCAACGACAAAAAACTTTAATGCTCTTAAGTCAGCAAAATGCAAACGTAATGGCTTTGTTTTTAATTAAAATGCGACAGGATTAAACATGTCACTCACTGCGTTGAATTTAGTACAGTTTGCACTTATAGTTTATGCCATGGCTGCTAATTTTAGTCGCAGCACTTAAATAGTTTATAGTTTATACATGAGCAATTATTTTAATTGATTCTTTTCAAAGCTGTAGAGGCATCTATTTTCTGTTTTCTCATTTGTGGGATATATATCTTATATAGTAATTAATCTACGCATAAAGTAGACCAGTAACTTTTTTACTGAAGGGAATAAAAAAATGTAGAAAAAATTCAACAGTTATATAGAAGAACTTCTACTATATATATGAAATATTCATTGATAAAATTCTGTACACTTTCTTATCGAGAGTAAGGCAGCCATAGCAATGCCTACTATACCATTATTTTAATTGGTCTGTTCGCTTCTTATTGTAGTAAATAAGTAAGTGTATTAGTATTCAATATGTTCTTTCTTTCTATGATTTTTGGCATTCATATTATACTAAACCATCTCTGTTTGCTTTATATTATAGATTGCTTTTATTAGTGCAATTTGTTGATAACTAACAAACAATACGTTAAATGCATTTTAATCATTTTCATAATATTTGTTTATACTTTAATCAGCATCAAGCAGCAGCAGCAACAGCAGAAAAGCGCCGCCATTGTTTTTGTGTGCGCGTTTCATGGGGCGTATGAGTAATGTTTGTTTATCTTTGTGTTTGTTTTCTTTTTGTTGTGCTTTAACTGCCAGATACACTCACATACGCACACACACTTACACTCATGTGTGTGTGTGTATGTTATGTAAATTTTATGCGTTCCTCCTGCTCAATAATAAAATGCAATTGCAAATTTATACAAATGTACTGAAATTATTGTTTGTGCTTGAATCAACGAATGTCCCACATTCTCACAGACTCTCTCTCTCTCTCTCCCTCACTCTCTCTCTCTCTTTATCTCTCTCTCTCTCTCTCCCAATCTCTCCCTCTCTCTTTCTGTTATGTCATCACACGTTCGTATCGCACATTCAATTTAATTGTTGTGTTATGTTTTGTATGAAATATGACAAAAGCATAGGCAAATGATGCTCTTGCTGTCTCTTTTACACACTCTCTGCCTGGTGTCTGTCTGTCTCTGTTGCACTCGTTGTTTCTGTGTGTCCTTTGTGCTCCCATTTTTACTTGTACTTGGCAAAGTTACGTGAGGATTTCATTTCGATTGTGTATTTGCCACACAATGGGGCGCATCCTTCTGCCGCTCCCCTTGCACCCCCCTCTGCTCTTGCTCCTTTTCTTTTTGCTTCTTCTTGCCAGCTTCGGCTGGGTGTGTGTGTGTGTTCCTTTGCCTCTTAATGGGCAGCAGTAACACATGAAATTCCTATATGCTTATACGCATATCCTTTTATCCTTCTGCTCCATACAACATGCCATAGCCATCCTTAACATTTCTCCTTTTTCTTACCACGTTTGTAATAAGTTTGTAATAATCGGGCGCTGCGCCTTCATTCTCTCTTTAACAAGACTGCCCCCCCCCCCACCTCTCTCTCTCTCACTCTCACTCTCTTACCCCCTTCTCTATGGCTTTTGCTTTTCTTCTACTGTCAGGCGCCAGGAGTTTTCTTTTAGTTACGGCTTTATGCTGTAGTCCTTTTGGGACGCAGCTGTGCACCAACAACAACACCAACAACTACATACAACAAATACAACATTAACAACAACAACAGGAACAGCAAATACAACTTGTTTCCTCTGCGTTTTATTTATACTCTGGCTCTGTCTTTGCCGCTCGCATTGGATTTTATAGCCACACGCAATTTACGCTTTATTTATGTTTGCAACATCAACAACAACAACAACAACAGACAAACATATTCGACCCGGCTATAACTCTATATACTGCATATGTCTGTCTCCATATATATACACACACACACATGTATATAGATATATTCAAAGAGAGATATTCCCTTTTAAAAATAATAACAGCTTCAGTGAGTTAAAATCGAATTGCGGCATTGCCTGGAATTAAATCTGTAAAAATTGCATTGAACACAATGAATGCCATTGGGTTAAAGGGGTGACAGAGGGAGCTGTAGACATAGAGTGAGAGCGAGAGATGAAGACATACAAGGAAATAAATAAATATAATGCTGTGTGGTAATGAAACTGTGGGGAGTGACAGAACGCTAGAGCATCAGCAACATCATCATCTGAGAAGACAAGTCCGTACATAAGCCGACTTTAGCACTCTCTCTCTCTCTTTCTCTCTCGGTCTTTCTTCTACTTATATTTTTCTCTCTATTCCTCTCTTTCGGTCTCTCTCTCTCTCTCTCTGAACTTTAACTGAAGTCATAACTCTGCATGCAAATTAAAATTATAATTCAACTTTAATAACAGCAACCGATGTTGATCTCCACAGTGATATCTCTTGTTTTCTGTCTTATTCTACAACAAATTTAATAACTCGCTTCTTCTCAACCCCTCTACAGGGGGGGGGGAGTTTCGATTTACATATATTCTATAAAATGTTCCACTTTAAAAGCGAATTTTCATGCTGCATTTGCGAATTTTAAAAAATTCACTCCATTTCAAAATTTAGGAAAACTCCGGAAAATTCTCTTTCTTTCTTTCTCTATTTTTCTCTCTATTATTTTTTCTCTCTCTGGGGAGATTTGGGTCAAACTCACTCGAAGTGCATACTATGGGCATATGGCATAATGGGCCAATTCAGCCATCGATTCGGGCCAAAACGGTTGCACTTTTGCCACTAAACAGACTCTTCATATGCACACATACACACAAACACACACCTATTATTTTCTCTATGCCTTTCCCTTCTCTCTCTCTCTCTCTCCCCCTGGAGGCTTTTAATGCATGCACAGAAATATGCAAAACGCTTATTTTATGGCCACAATTTTGCGTGTATTGCACTCTGTGTATGTGTGTGTGTGTGCGTGTGTTAAATCTGTGTCAACTATGCCACGCCCATGTGCAACAGCAGCTGCAGCTGCCTTCCTCTCTTTGTCTCATTCTCTCTCTTTCTCTCTCTCTCTATAGTTTTTGCTGCCCATCAACCAGTTGCATGTTGTTGCATGTGGCATGTTGCATGTTGCATGCGTTGACATTTTTGCACACGCTGACATTTTTACAATTTTCCATGTTACAATAAATCCCCGATCTATACTCCAATCCCCAACCGCCCCTCTGTCCCACGACTCCACTGTATCAGTTTCCGCTTTGGCTTGTTCCCTCTTCTTTTCCCTTTATCTACACTTGTGCCAGGTTTTAATTTTACACAATTTGTCAGCATCCTGTTTCCGATATAACATATACTACTATATACAGTTAGTTACCCCACATCAGATCACAGTTAGCAACAAATTTATGAAACAACGGACAGGGCTCAGACTCAGACTCTATATAGAAGGTCTATAAATGTGGGTGGACTGAAATTTCTAGCTTTATATGAATATCAGGTTAATTTCCTCTGTAGCTAGGGGTACTATATACCACATTTTATTTGAACCTTTACTCTTTTTTTTCTTTAACATATTTTATTCTTTTGAGTAGAATTTGATTTGCCAGAATCTGCATAAAATATTGAGTAAAAATTGAATTCGTAACATTAAAGTTAAGCTCTTTAGATGAAGTTAAAACAAACGTCAAAATAAAATAAATTCAAGTGCTTAACTCACTCTAAGCCTTGAATCAATAGCAAAAAAACTTAAGCTGAACTCTTCCACCCACTCTTTCGATTACACTTTCTCTCTTTCATTCTCTCTTTCATTCTCTCTGCTTTTCTTTCCCTTTCTCTGCCTCTCACTCTTTAATCTAACAAAATGTTTTAAGAAAATTCCTTTATAAATATTTAAGGCCAACTCTTAAAATACTTTAAGGCCTTTGACAACATGGGCGTCAGCTGAAAGGGGGGAATCTGAGACTGAGTTTGAGCCTGAGGCAAGAGTTTTGCTATTTGCCAAGCCATTAGCATCTCTGGCTGAGGCAAACCCCATGAAAAACCCCATGAATAGCGATGCAGCGCATATTAAAAAGCAAAAAACAAAAAATGTGGTAGGCGTAGAAGGGGTGGAAAGGGAAAGAAAACGAAATTGATGTTAAAACATGACGCGCACAAAGAACAAAGCGAAAAACGCAATCAACATATGCAGAAAAGAAAAACTAATAGTGGCGGAAAGGGGAATTGGGGGAGTGTTAGGTGGTGGTGCGGCTTTAAGGCATGGCTCAGCACCTGCTGCATGCTGCCACCTGAGGCAAAAACAAAAGGCGAAAAGGCGGACATTAAAAACCGCTACAACAACAACAACGGCTACAAAAATCCACTCAAAGGCAGCTCAAGTGATGCAGAGTAAAGGAGAGCGCGAGATAGAGTAGGTATGGGGGAAGGGAAAACCACTTGAAACGGCAGTATGCATCGAATTGCATTGTGGATGAGTGTAGGCATGTGTGTGTGTCGAGTACTTAGAGAGGGAAAGCTGGAGTAAAGGGGATGCCAGAGGAAGAAAGAGGCAGCCACAAGGCAAACATATTTTCATTTTCAAGCCTCGATGCGAAAAACTCATTAGAAACACTCCGAAAAGTAGACGAAAATTACAAATTTATAATATCCGTTTTGAGATAGATAGAGAAAAAGAGCCAGATGTTGAAAGAGAGAGGGGGGAAGGAGGGAAATTGAGTGGGGGGTGGTTGGTAGGCGCCACTTGACTTCAATTGCTTGTTGATGTTTTCCAGTCTTTTGCCAATGAAGCAAAAGTTAGTTACGCACTGAAACAAGCCCTGAGCTAATGCAGCTAACAGTTTCAAGTGGAACTTAAAGTTGATATTGAAGTAGCACGTAGTGAGTGGTACACAGCAACAACCACTTCACAAATACCCTGTAATTTGCGAACTAAACAAGGTCATTTGAAGAACTAAAGGCGGAAAAGTTGATGTTATGTTTCACCTATGACATAAATAGTTCTTGCAATAGAATTTAGTAATTTTTCTATACATTTACTAAATTTTCCACGCAAAATCCCAAAATATCTTTTAATACCATATCCCCTATCATAGATTTAACATTCAACTTAAAGTACAACAAATTCTAATATTAACTTAAGTCATATTTCAAATTACATGCTAAACGCATTATAAACACTCGAGATATTTTAGCTCGAACTCCAAGTTTGTGCCATATGACAGGCATATCCAAAGTTCTGGTACTTTCTTGTGCTTGCAGTACTTTTTTGTGTGAAGTGTGTAGCTTATTGTGTAGCTGTGTTGAGCACACTCGACTCGCATATCGGAGCTGGTTAAAGATAGGATAAGCATTTTCATTCTATTAAAAAGTTGCCAAGTGCCAGCAAAAGTGCAATGCCAAGCCCATTAGCTCTCTACTTCTATCTATGTGTGTGAGTGTATGTGTATGTGTGTTTGTCTGTGTGTGTGTGCGTCAGTGTCGTGTCTCGTAAGCAACTTCCTGTGCAGAGCAGCATTAGCAACACTTAAGGACACTTTTACCCCGGCTACTGACAGGAAGCGAAAAGCAAGCAAAACCCAACATTTTACACCCTGCCACGCCCACTACACATACCGCCTACCCCCTGTGCCTGTGCTCCTTTATAGCCTCGGTTAGAATTCTACATTAAGTTAATTTGCAACGTGCAGTGCAAGCAGAAACGTGGCAAGCGACAAACTCTGCCAAAGCTGAAGAATTTACCGCCCCTCAACTCACGTCTACCCCTATGAAACTAGCACCCTACACTGCCTTGTAGTCTTGTATAGTACCTCTTCCTTGTCGCTGCTGGTGTCATCGATGAGCTAATTTAACGCTGATTTACGATGATTGGCAGTGCAGTCACGCTACAGCACATGGCCAGGACATTGCGCCATGGACATGGACACATACGGCGCCCTTTGATTGAGCCATCACAATGGGTTTTCCGTTTTTCGTTTTTAACGCCCCACGCCACACGCCATGACCTTAAAAAAGTTCTCAAATTGAATTGACATTTTGTCATGCGAAAAAGCGAACGAGCGAGAGAGAGAAATAGATGGACTCCTGAGAGTAGGTGTATATCCTGCTGCAATCCTTTGGTTTAACACGGTTCGATCTACAAGCTTACAGCACTTCGAATGTGGCAAGAAGCTTACGAATATATAAAAGAAGAAAACAGAAGAAAGAGGGAATAAGCGAAAGGGAATAAAAGAAAGGAAAAAACGTAGTACAGTAAATCCTAATTAATTTCCTTTATCTTGATGTTTTATCAATTACAGTCTATGTTGTACTCTAGATAGTTGTATTATCATTTTTGAGACTGACAACAGTTTCTACATCTTTCTAAATCTATCTCCTCTTCGTATATATAAAATATATATATTTATATGTATATATCTTTATTTTTTCCCTCAATTCTTTCGTCATCTTTATGAAGCATTTGTCAAATTGCATTGCTGTTTTTTTTTTTTTTCGTATTTTCCCTCTTGAGGATTCAACTCGTTGACGCCACTCCTCATAAAAAGCAGATTGCATTCAACTCGCCGTAATGACCGCAATCAACATTTTTTTTTTCTCCATCGCCCAGCTCATGCTATTGTCTGCATTCCTTTTGGCCACCTCTGAGCTGAAAGCACTCCCTGGCCCCTTGGCAACATTCCCTGTCCCTGTGGCTCTAGTGTCTTAGCTGTTTGTTTGTTTAAGCCCGTTGCGTTGCCAATTGGGAACGAAACGTGGCCAAATTAGGACGCCAGTGGACAAAATGCAGCTGTCGCACATCAGCAGCAACAACAGCAACAACAAAACAACAACAGCAACAACAACAACAGCAAAAGAAACAGAGGCATCAACTGCAATCCGAGGCAGGAACACCAACAGCAATAGTAAAGAGCAGCAGCAGCAGCAGCAGCAGTTGCTTGCGTGATGCGGAAGTAGCAACAACAACAGCAACAAAGTGCAACTGCAACCGCAAACGAACTAACCAAGAGCCACTTACTTACATTCATAAGCCGCAACAGAGCGAGACGGCAAGCGACAGATAGAAAGAGACAGAGCAGGGAAGAGGAAAAGAGACAGGGTGCGAGTGGAAGCGGGAGCGAAAGAGAGAGCCTACACTCGACACGCGCCTTTTGCTATATACTCAGCGGGAAAAAGCACTCACTGAGTGCTAAGGGCCGGGCTCAAAACTGGGTGGCAACGCTATACAGACAAATAGCAGCCCGCGGGGCAAAACACAGTTACTGCTGCTGCTGATGTTGATGCTGCTGCTGCTGCTGCTGCTGCTGCAATGTTGAACGTTGCTTAAACAGAGACGGCAGATGGAGGCAACCGACGGTGTTGGCTGCTTCACACTTCCTGCTTGACAGAATGACTTCAGCCGGCTGCCACACCCCCGCCCTACTCCGTCTACTCTCTATCTCTCTCTCTCTCTTACTCTCCTCCACGCTGCCCACAGCTTGAGCGCCTTATCAAGTGCCATATTTCATGCAGTGGGCGAAGTAGACAAAAGTTTTTTCCCTTGGAGGAGCTGCAGCCGCAGCATTGTCTTCCCAGTTCTTTTATCACACATATGCAACGGAGTCAGACAAAAGACCTTACTGATCCCCCTCCCCCAGTACACCCCCTCTAATCAAGCATTGTCTACTTGCGAGTGTAGCTATAGGGTATACAGGGCTGTTATCGACGCAGAGGTAGCTGCAATTCCACGCCTCCTTCCGTCGCCCATTGCCTTTGCAGGCGTAATTTGCAGCTGTAACATCAATTTGCCTAATCTGACCATATTTCCACTCTCACACTGGCAACTCTATCTGCTCTTACTGCCAGGGTTGCCATCCCCTGCTCTCCCAATGGCTTTGTTTGAGACATTCTGCATGGGTAGCGCCTGCTCATGTGTAATTTTGAGCTACAACTTCAAAATTTATCATATGCAGTCAATGCTGGCAACTCTGTGCGATGTTAGGGTTGCCACTTCCACCAACTACTACACATCGGCTGCTTTGCTTTGAGTTTTGGCTTCAATTTACCTAATGCAGGCATAATTTGCGTAACGCCGGTAACTCTATCTGCTGCCAGGGTTGCCACCACCACCACCACTGTTAATCAGTTGTGCCTGGCCAGCGAGCGTCGAGTAGTGACCCTCTTTTTGGAGCCTCGCTACAAGCACCCGCCAAGTACTCGGATGTGCTTCACATGCTCCAGTTGCTGCTCCTCCCTCTGCTCCTGCTAGACTACCTACACCACCTGCACCCTCTGCCCCCCTAGTGAACACTTCAGCAACTTTTAGCATTTAATATGTGGCCAGTACCGCGCCACGCCCATCTTGGTGGGCTGCTACTGCTGAGTCTATGAAAAATATTACATAGAGATTAAAGTTTTGCCGAGTTTTGTTACCTGGCTGCTTGCCCACAATAGTTGGCATGGGAGTGGTTGGGGGGCGGGGCTGGTGGTCGGACAGCCGGCCCATTGTTGTTTGTGGCTTTATTGTGGTGGCTCTGTTTCCACTTTTGCTCGTTGGCAACTCTCTGACATAGATATTATTGTCTTCATCTACCCGTTGAACCTTTTGGCCTGCAAATTTATTTTTCCCAGTCATTTTTCCTCGTTTTCCCTCTCGCTATATACATAAATATCCGTTTGTGTATGTGTGTGTGCAATTTTCATATTTACATATTTGCCTTTATTGTGGCGAATATTATGCCCTGCTTTATTTTTTCCCATTCTCTCTCTCTCTCTCTCTCTCTCTCTCTCTCTCTCTGGCTCTGTCTCTGTCTCTTCTGTTGTGGCATTTTGTGCATTGTAATTATTTAAAGTGGTTTTCGTTCAGTGTATGGAGCAGAAGCAGCGCAGGGATTACTACCACTGCTAAACAGTGTTGAAAAGCGCCCTGCTGAAACTTGTGCGAATTCCTCAGTGGGAACTTTGGCAATAGTTACAGTTATTACTGTTATTGTTTTACAGCTACAATCTGCACATGAGCTAAATACATATGCTGCAGTCGGGTGTGCAAATACATAAATATCAATAAAATAATTCAATTACTTAAAGGTGCAAGTACTTCTTGGAATATTTTGCAATATTTTGCGCAATATTTTCCAAATTCTTTGCTTTCAATTTCATTTATCGTTGATATAGCTCCTACTCCCCATTAGTTTCATTGTTTACAGGGTATTAGTCAAGCATAAATACGATTTCCATTGGGATTAAAGCATTGTATGCATAAGGAAGTCGAATTTGGTGAATGAATTCGAAGGGAGAAACAAGCGTATTGTTAATGTAAATGGAAAATTTTAGTTAAACTTTCATGTCGTAGCGTGATTTAAGAATTCCTTCACAAAATTTAAGCATTGTCGATGGAAAAAAGCTCAGACTGGACCGCTGTGACATTGGCAAATGGGAGTTCTTGTTGTCGCTGGCAGAAGTCGCCGTTTGCAGCTCATAATTCAAGGCACAAAAACTGCAGTTGGCCAGGCCCACGAAAAACCGCAGGCGCTGAGGCCTGGCTCAGAGTTATGTGGCATGCCACAAACGACAGGGGTCACAAAAGGCGACACAAGCTGTGATGTTGCATGCGTGCGTGCGTGAGTGCGTGAGTGCATTTAAACGCATTCCACTATCCATTTCTCTTTCTCTCTCTGTTTCCCTGTCTCTTTGTCTCTCTCAAGCTGCCGCTTGCTGCTGATTGATGGCGCAACTAAGGGGATTTGCTTTCACACTCTGTGTGAGAGACGAAAGTTAGCTTTAGTTGCGTTTTTCCGTTACAAAATTAAATTTTTCCAGCTCCCAACTGAGCAAAGTTACTACATTCTTTCACTCTCTCCCGCTCCCTCTCTCTCTTACTCTCTGCCATTCGACCTCCCTCTCTCCCCTTCTCCCTCGCTGCCTCGCTCGCTTAATGAGCTGAGTGAGTACTTACACAAAATTAAGTGTTGTCCTACTTCATGTCTCAAAGTAGCAAAAGTTAGCGAGAAAGTAAGAGGAACGGCGCTGCAGCGAGGAAGTCACAAAGGAAATGGAAAAGCAGCGCGCACGAAATACACAAATACGAGTCAAGAAGATGAGCACCAAACAAAAAAAAAAAAAAAAACAAAAAAGGAAAAACGCAAATACTGAGACACTGAGACTGAAGAAGCAAAACATGCTCAGACATGTAGAGCATATACTCTCCGCACCTCTCTTCACTCCATCTCGCTTTCTCCCTCTCTCTTCCTCCCTCTGTCTTTCCCCCTCTCTTTCTCCCTCTCCCTCTATTTCTCCCTCTCTCTTTCTCCCTCTCTCTATCTCTCTCTCTCTATGTATCTCTCTCCCCCTAAGGAATATATGCCCGGAGTTTCACTCTAAGGCAACGTTTCCACCTCAGCTACAGCTCAAAAGTTGTTGCTGCTTTTGAAATCATCATAAAGTTGAAGATAAGTTTTCTTTTTCATTATATACAAGCAGAGCAGAAAAAAAGTGGGCAGTGCGTGGCAAAGACGCTGTTTTCCCAGAAGACGAAAGCGACATTTCCCAACACTGGCAGCGTGCGAGCAAGTTGGTCGGCCGTAAGCAGGAGGGGGTGCAGTTTTGACAGTTCTCCCCTGCTCACGTTGAGTAGGGCAAAACAAGTTTTTGTTGTTGTTGTTGCTGTTATTGCTATTGTTGTTGTTTGGTTGACAGTTTTGTGCCTCCTGCCATGTAGCAACTAGCATGTACCATGTACGACCGACAAAATTTACAACACATTTCACAACACTTGAGCGCAAAGTGTGCAACAGAATGAGAAAGAGTTTCTAGACAAAGAGAGAGAGAGAGAGAGAGAGAGAGAGAGAGAGAGAGAGAGAGGAGAGAGAGAGAGAGAGAGAGAGAGAGAGAAGAGAGAGGAAAAGTGAGGCAGTTTCCAACACTGGCTGCGCACACTAATTCAATAAACGCACGTGGCACAGGCTGCAGGACACGTAGCACCAGAAGTTGACATAAATCTGCATAAAATATTCGCATATGCAAAAATTCTACAAAAAAAAAAGATGGAAATTTGTGCAGAAAAGGTAAAAAGAAAATGTAGCAAAATGTGAGGAAAATGTGAGGAAAGTTGTGGGTGTGAGCCAACAACAACAACGAGAACAATAAAAAAATAGCAAAGCTGAGGAAAAAGTGTCGACGCTTAACTGGCAACTACGCTACACAAACACACAAACACACATGTGGCAGGTAAGCTAGGTAGCTAGATAAGGGGAGAGGGGTACAAAGTGCAGAGCGAAGTTGGCTGTGGTTCGTATACATTATGCAGCAGCAGTAGTCATCGTCGTAACCCAGACAACCATTGAGAAATCTGTAGAAATTATGTAAATAGATTTTCAGCAATCACTTAAGTCTGTCTCACATCCCAGTTAGTCCCTTCCCCACTCTCACCAATCCCTCTGACTCCTTCTCTTTCTATCTCTCTCTCTTCTATCCCTCTCTCTAGAGCAAGCCTTGCTCTATCGCTCATTGTGTCTGGCGCAGGAATTCCTGCATTTCAGCAGCGCAAATCCAACAACTCAGCTGCCTTATAGCCCATGATATGGCATTAAATTTGATAGATAGACGTTGTCAGCTCTTCCATAAGCATATAGAACTCGACACACACATACGTATAGCTATATAGCTATATCTAAATATATATATATAGACATTGGCACACACAAAGACGCACTTAACCCTTGTTAGTCACAGCATTTTGACCAGCATCTTGGTATTCCAAAGCTTTCTCTTCATTTCCTGTTCTCTTTTCTCTCTATTCTCCTCTTCCTCTGCTTCATTTTCTTCTTCTACTTTTACTACTACTGCTGCTTACTTTGCTGTTGCCTTTGCTGTTACCTTTTCTTCGAGTTTAGCCCATAATTAGCCCCAGATAAACAGCGAAACTTTGGCTATTGTTGTTGCTGCTACTCCTACTGCTCTTAATGTTGCTGTTGTTGCTATTGCTGTTGTTGTTGTTGTTGTTGTTGTTGTTTGTTATGCCACACGCATGTGCCACAAATGGTTCACTCTACATTAGACAACAACAAAAGCTGACGCCCCAGGCAGTCCCACTCTGCCGCCCGTAACTACCCGCAGTGCTGATAGTGCTCACAAAACCCAGCAGGACCCAGTCCAATGCCTAAAAGCAATGCTTCAATTTAGTATTTAAAGTTACAATTTTAAAGCAGTGCATAAAAATAATGAAAATATTTTCCAAGAATTTTAAAAAATTGTAAATATATAATTTTCGAATTCAAACTCTTTCCTTTGCTCTCTAAAAATGTATATACTTTTTCTTATAAACATTTTTTTATACGGCAAATACTTTTCCCACCGTTTGAACAAATAAAATAAACGCAGATCAATTTCATGCATATCATAAAGGCAACACATGCATTTTAACGGTAGTACAATGTTGTTTTCCTATGCACAAACCTTCGTCCCTGGTCAAAGTCCCGCTGGGTAACATGAAAGTTGACGCATATGACAAGAGTCTTTGCGCTGAAAGGGTAAACAAATTCAAGGCGAAATTGATGACAGACACACTAGCACACACACACACACAAACTCACAAACACACACATTACACACACATACACACAGAAATATACACACATGTCAGTTGTGTGACATTGCCGATGTCGTCGTCAACTTGGCAAAGGTTGAACTAACATTGAAGCAGTTGAACCTGTACGTAATATAACCACCCCCACGTGGAGGTTCTGCCCCTTCACCTCTAGCCCATCCCTCGAGCCGCCTGTCGCTTCACAATTTTTTACAGAATTTGGATTAAGTGGACTTTGCTGTTGACGTTGAGCTGTCAAGGCTCAGGGAGTAGGTAGTTGCTAGCATCTAGCAGATTGTAGGCAACTGATGGAGCGGAGTGGGGAGATAGAGGGAGCGGGGGTTAGTCATATTGGTATAGAGGCAGCTGTATTTGAGGTTTGTGCTTAGGTCGCATGGAAAAGTTCTTAAGAGTTTGGCGCGCGTTGCGCCACGTTATGCATGCCAATGCTATGGGTTAAAGGGCTTCAGAGAGGGAGTGGCTAACAGGGAGGCATTACGATAGATAGGGGTAAGAGTAAAGGTTCAGGTATATATATTACCAGCTGCTACTAGTCAATGTCCTTCGTCTTTTGCAT
This sequence comes from Sphaerogastrella javana, assembly GCA_037040025.1. Lineage (NCBI taxonomy): Eukaryota > Metazoa > Arthropoda > Insecta > Diptera > Drosophilidae > Sphaerogastrella > Sphaerogastrella javana. The sequence goes on along the minus strand of JBANCZ010000907.1, from coordinate 10,631 downwards.
TCGCCTGAGCCTCTGCCTGTGCCTCTGCGTCTCTACAGCTTGCTTTAGCTACACTTTCTTTCCCCTAGTATCTTCTCTGTCTCAACGTATATGCCCTTCTCCAGCCTGCCTCTCTAACTGTCTGTCTATCCGTCTGCCTGTCTATCTCTCTGTCTGTGTGTGTGGGCGCAAATATTTGCAAACGTGTCAATAACCCGCCCAGTGATTTATTTCATATTTGATTCTGTCGAGTCGCCTTTATGAGTTCTGCTCTGAGCTCTGCTCTCTGCTTGGAGCCGATGCGGCAGAATAGTTACACCTGGACCAGACCAAACTCAGTGCTCTATCTCCCTCCCTTCCATTCGCTCTATCTCGCTCTCTTACCACGGCTGTCATTGACATTTCGTATGCAAAAAGCCGAGCGTAAATCAAGCATACAATTTTCATAGCATTTCCACGACATGTACAATCCTTTGAGCAAAGCATATCGGGTAGCATACTTAGTGTATATAGTATGTATGGTTATTGAGCTAAGACTTTAATTATCAACTATACTTTAATTATCATATGTACTATAAACTATTTTCACTCTTATATATTAGATAATTATTTAACTAAAGCAACTTCGACCATCAACATATTCGCAACTTTCTGTCACACTCCCTGTTTGTCCTTCCATTGCCTCCCTCTTAGATCAAACCGAGCACACTCTACTGCAATACTCCTAACGTATTGCCTTTTTATATTTAGGCTGCTCATTGAAGCGAACCGCTTGGCTTTATCGCTCTCAACTGCTGCTGCCCACCTGATCCGCAGTGTCTTTCCACTCCGCTCCATCTTCTGCTCTCACTTCATTTCTCTCTCTTTTTTTCGCTCTCTCCCTTCCCTTTCTTATTCACTCGCCCTCTCTAAGCTTTGATTTGATTTAAACGTTTTCTTAGCCCGCCACGACTGCTAAAGCGCGGCATTGCCGGGGCATTTGCCAATCGACATGGTTTATTCATGCAGCAGCCGCATTATGCAAATGCCACTTGAGTTCTTGCTGCCTGCCTGCCTGACTTGCCCCTCCTCTGCTTGCAGCGCCACTTGAAATTTGATTTTTATTTCTTCGTTTTTTATGGAATTTCTGTTTCGATTTGTTGCAACATGCGCAGAGAATGAGCACTGGAGCCCTGGAGCCCTGGAGCCCTGACTACTGAGACTCTGGCAAAGACATGAAGCATGCCACTTGGCGTCGCTCTTTTGCTTGTGCGAGTCGAGTGGCAGCCAAGTTGGAGTTGCCACTCGAAGTGGCAACATTGTAAGCGGCTCAGCAATAACGACAACAACAACAACAACACTATGTTGATTGTTGCTTTCGCCTTTTGCGTTGATTTCATTCATTGGGGCAATTGAACAACAAATTCATCTCATCTATTCGTAATTGCATTAACTACAACAACAACAGAAGCAAAAATTCTTCTGCTTCCACTCTCTACGTTTCCCCTACTCTCAACTTCTTCTGCCTCATTCTTATATTTTGGTAATTTTCTTGTCGCATTTAGTTGAAAATAAAAATTTGCATAGAAAACAAATTACAGCAGCAAAAGCAATTTTTAGATTTGAATAAAAAAGAACGAAGCGAAATGTTCTCAATGTATGTTTGCATATATATGAATGTGTGTGTGTGTGTGTGTGTGTGTGTATTGTGTATGTGTGTATAGTGTATGTGTGTATGTGGGCGTATGTAAAATCTTTTTCTTTCCATTTTGCCAGGACAACTGCAAGGATGTGACAAATGTTTTGCAAATATGTCGCGTGTTCTTTTGCCCGTCTTCTTTTCTTCCTCTTTCTCTCTTTCCGTCTTGTATTGCACACACACACTCTTACAACTGCTTATACAAAGCCTTGGCACGCATTTCCCATGCCTGTGCATGTGGCATAACAAAAGAAGAGAGAACAGAAAAAAATAATTCAACTCACACACAACTCATGATATTTTCTTTTTGTGTCATGCGAGAAAAATGTTGACAGCCTCATATCATTATACACTCTACCCATTGAATATGGCACGTACAGAGCATATTTGTTTAGGAAAGAGTATATAATAGATCGTAGAATGAACAGAGCTAAAAAGAAAACAGATTCTACTGAATTACAATCCAAAAACTCTTGAAAAAAAAAAAAAAGATAAATGTTCGTAATTTATGTTTGAACTATACTTAGATTATGATTATTATATAGTATATTATTTTATATAGTATATCTATTAAAATAAATCAAAGTTAAGGACTATATATACACCTATGTTTTATAATCTATTTACAGGGTATTTTGCTGTCGTTTGTTTGCCTTGCATTTAGGTTTTTTTAAGACTCCCTTTTGCTGCTTTGGCACATGAAAATTAATGACTTGTGTATCAGTTTTGAACAGATTGACAGCATTTTGTGTAAATTTCTGTGCTCCTCTGTGTTTTTATTGTACTTTGCTTTGCTTATTTATCGATTTCTGATTTTAGATTGCAGCTTTGAGTTTTGCGCTTTATTTAACACTCTGACCACTGCAATTGCTTCAATGGGGCGATCAATCAAATTCGCAAATTCAGAAATTCGCAAATTCACAATTTTACACAAGAAGTTTTGTAAAAATTTCACAAAAATCGTAAATTTAGTATGCACAATTTCAATATTTGCTCAAGAGTAAACATGCATTTCATTGCATTTGCTCGTAAATAACTCACAAAAATCACCAAAAATATTTTATCCAATTGCGGCCAACATGGCGTATGCGTGATATTTCCCATCAACGGCAACTCTTCAAAGTGTAGCGTTGCAGAAGGAATTTATGCATGCGATAGATGGTTTTATTTATTTAAAATAACTGAAAATAAGTAAAATAAGTGAAGGTGGTCAGAAAAGGATATACAGACTGTAAAATACCCTATAAATACAGAGTAATTGGTATATTTTAACGTGAATCGAAATAATCAAAAATAGAATCACTAGATCCAAAGGCATAATATGAATCTGTATGATAAAGAGAGATATGTCTTTGGCACTGGCCTATATGATATATACTTTGTTCTATCCGATATATATTATTCTGTTAATTTAATATACCACACTTGTTCTCACATTTCCAGGGTATACAAAGCAGAACAAACAAGAAAATCTTTTATATATACAAACAATTTGCTTGCTTTTGGATGTTTTTTGCTCTTCAATTGCAATTCATTGTTGATTCAACTGCCAGAGCTGCCATTAGTTGTCATTATTCAATTGAAATTGAAATGAAAATTTCGTGATTTTTGTCTGTAGACTTTCATTTCAACTGTGCGACAATTCGAATGAATGCAAAATTGTTGTAAATTTTGTCAGATTTTGTCTCTGTTTCGTTGCCTTCTCGCCCTTCTGCTCAGTCTCTATTAATTAGCCCAGTTTCACACTCCGTCTGAATGCTAAAAACTAATTAAAATGCCATGTCATCAGAGTATTCGATAGAGAGAGAGACAGATGTCACAGCGTGCCCGCGCCCACGCCCATCTAATGCTAATCGAATAAATGTCATGAATGAACGCAATTCTCTTAGTGCCACATCAATGGTAGAGTGAAAAAGGAAAAGCTGACAACGAATCGCACTGTGTTTTTCCACGCTTTCCCGCTGACTCAATTCATATTCATTTCGGACGACAAGCGCACAATGAAATCAAATTAAAATACACTTTACTGAATCGCATTCAATGAATCAATGAATCAAAGGCTAAACAATGCAATTTCAACACGAACAACGTGCTGAATTCAATCCCTTCAACCTGATGTCCCCCCAATAAACCCTACCATGTTGTATCCAGAGCCCAGTGGTGCGCGTGTGCTACTGACAGACTCTAAAAACTGCTATAAATTTAACACAAAAATTAAATTAAGTTTCAAGTGTTGCGTGTGCTTTAATTACCCCCCGAGCGACGCAATGCTCCGAATGGGCGTCGGCCATTAAAACGCCATTTGTAATACCCATTAAATTAACTTCAGTTCGCCCCACCTTAAACACTGCCAACATATTAACGGCAAATAAAAAACATGAACATAAACACAGCTCCGTTCGGCTCCAGCTCCAGCTCAGGTGCTGTCTTTAATATGCTAATGAAACACCGGAACAAGACTAAAGACTTCATTTTGAGTAGCTTTAGATAAAGAAGCCACAGCAAAGCTTTCATCTGCTTTTAATACTACATACTCTTATATTACTTTTTCTTCTCTGAATTCTTTTCTATTTTCTTCTCTAATTAATCAATCTTCTATTACTTTCTCTTCTTTTATAAGCTCACCTTGATATATTACTTGTAGTACTCTTTGTTCTACAACTTCGCTTTCTTCTGTTACTTACTTATCTTCTACTACTTCTTCTAATTCTTCTAATACTCCTTCTTCTTCTATTATTTCGTTTCTTTCTATTACTCCTTTTTTTCTACAACATCTTCTTCTTCGAGTACTTTCTCGTCTACTTCTTCTTATACATTTTCTTCCTCTATTACTTCTATTTCTTCTACTTCTTCTTCTTCTACTAATTTTCCTATTTCTTCTTCTAAATCTTCTACTACTTATATTTAAATTATCTAATAATTTTACATCTTTTATTTCTTCTTCTACTTCTACTCTTACTTCTTCGAGTTTTGGTTCAACTTCTTTTTTATTTTTTTATTTCTTTTCTTTTTTATCTCTGTTATTGTGCGTCTGATAGTCCCTCTCTACTCTCGAAGAAACTTAAAATGAGAGCAGAAAATGGAGAATGAGAGAAAAATGCTTAAAATGCAAGCAACGCTCGAAATTCATTAACAGGCACAGGATCAGGCAGAGGCTCAGACGCCAGCAGAGGCAGGAACAGAGGCAGCGGGAGAGGCAGAAGCACATACATATATATACCGCGTGTTGCAAGTTGCGAATCGCGAGTGGCGCGTTGCCGGCACGCACTTCTGAGCCAGCTTTAAGCGGCTTAGTGAAAGTCCTTGCCAAATGTGCAAAACAGCAAACGGAAAAGGAGAAAAAAATACGAACAGCACCAGCGAAAAAGGCAAAAAATATTCACGAGCTAAAGCTGCCTATGTCAAAGACAGGCAGGGTAAGGGGCGACGGGATGGGGCTATGATTGTTCGTGATGTAGTTACTGGGAGAAATGATTCTACGAGGAGCGTTTAAATAACTTTGACGCCCTTATTGCACTGAAGTGTTCTCGTATGTGTGCATAGCTTCTTGAATGTATGTGTGTGTGTGTGTGTGTGTGTGTGAGTGTCTGTGTGTGTCAAAGTGTGTGTCATTTCCACTTCTAATGCCATTTACAACACTGAAACAGTAGCGCAAAAGAAAACTTCTGTGCTGACGACTTACGCTGACTGGGCCAAGGGGAAATTTGGCTTTCCTCGCCAACTAGGGAATATCTAAACATACGGGGTCGCATAAACATATATACATAAGTACATATACATGTACGTATGTACATTTGTGTATGTGTGTGTGTGTGTAGTTGTATGAGTTTCGCTACAATTTCGCTTCATTGCCTAAATCGTAACTGAATTGCGCCTAGTCGTAAACGTTTCGCTGCCTGTCGTTGCCATTGCCATTGCCCTTGCCATTGCCCTTTCCCTTCTCCTTCCCCTTCCCCTTCCCCTACCTCTTCCTCTTCCCTTCCATATCCTTTCCTTCCCCATCCCTCCCTTCCTTCCACTCATTTATTCGCTTGTTCTATATAATTTTCTTGTACCTTCTTAGCTCTCTGTCTAACTTACAGTCTTTGGTGTGCTCATTTTCCCTGCTCTCTTGTCATTCTATTGTAGGCTTTCACTACATCTACTTCTACCTAACATCTTTCCTCATTTCGAGCCCTGTACTACTTTTACCATACATCCTCTACTCTGCCCCTTTATCGTACATGCTTCGACGCTCTCTACTTCTGACCTTCTCCCTAGCATTGTTGCCTATACTATACACTCTCCCTACGCTCCTACTTCTCTTCATCTCTTTGAACCTATACTTCGCTCTGAATATCCCTCAATTCCTTCCCTGTTCTTCACTCTCCCCCTTTCCCGCTCCATCCATATTTGACAACTGCCAAAAATACACACACAGCGACAGCAATTTGGCCTGACAAGTTGTGCGACTTTGGCGCGATACAAGTAATTTGTCTCGGCTTTATATTTGGCAAATTGTCGCAATTATCATTTGCCTTTTTTATGCGCTCCATCTACTGATTTCTCTTTCTCTCTCTCTCTCTATCTGCTTCTCCTTCCCTGCCCCTGCACTAATGAGGCAAAGACAATGCCGACTCGATTGCAGGCGAAAAGGTTTTGCTGCAGTGTGGCAAAATCTAAAGCAAAAATCTTTAAAGTCACATTAAAAACCCGTAGGAAACAGATGCAGCAGGGTGCCTTAGCCTTCGGGTGTTTGTTTGCTAGCACAATGCGGGAGGATGCGGGGGTAGGTTGGAAAACTACTGCAGTAGTGCACTTCCCTTTCCGCTGCACAAAAAGTTTGTTAGCTGGAGAAAAACTCGTTGCTATAAGTCAAGTTCTCTTCCGCTTGGCAGTTGCTGATGTTGATGACGATGACGATGACGATGATGATGTTGATGACGATAAAGATGATGATGATGATGATGATGTTGATGATGCTGTATGGTTGGGGGTGTGCAACAACAGCTTGCCAACTGCCTTTGGCTACAACGCACATGTCTTTCAACACTATCCTCTCCTGTCTCTCTCTTTCTGTCTCTTTCTGCATTTCTCTTTCTTTCTCCGTCTCTCTTCTCTCACTCTTTCTCTTTCTCCGTCTCTCTCCTACTCTCTTCTCTCTATTTCTTCTTCTTCGTTATTTTTTATATGTGCATGCAACTATTTTGCATATGGCAAACACCAAGTGTAGGCTATAGCAATCCCTTAAACCTTCTCTTCACACAATCCTACCACTCCCATCACTACCCTACCCATACGTCCGTCCCTCTGTCCCTATCTCCCTCTATCTTTTTCTCAGCCTCTTGCTCATAAACGTGTGGTATGTGTGTGTGGTTGAGCTGGTTGAATATTGATGTTTGCTGCTTGACGTTGAGCCGAAGCTGTGGAGGTCGCTGGTAAACTGATATCTCACCTCCTGCATCGTCATCCCTCCACCTTCCGCCCCCTCCCCCGCTGCCAGATGCAAGCTGGGCCCCATTAAGGTCGACTGTTTTCAGTGTTCTATGCTTTGCTTTACGCTCTGTCGCTGCTCCTGCTTCTGCTTCTGCTTCTGCTTCGCCATCATCAAGCAACGTCTTCTGCTGCCATTGTAAACAGATATGAGTTTATATGGAATATAAAAAGGGTGTCTGTGTGTATGCCTCTCTCTCTCTCTCTCCCACACTTTGTAAGTGTATATGTGTGTTTTAGTGTTGATAAGCAAGCAAACGCCATGATAAACAAAGTAGCTGTTGTTGGTGTTGCTGCTGTTGTTGCCGTTGCTGTTGTCGTGTTATTGAAACTACCGCAATAGACAAATAATAAAAAAAAAAGTATTGAAGAAGTAGTAGCAGTAGCTAAAGCTGTGGCTAGAAGCAGCACAAGTGCAAAATTTGAAAGGTTTTTGACATTGCCCCATCGAAAGAAAGGCTCTGTCTCAAGTTGAGACAACGATGCTAAGGATGGTACAAAAGCGATATATCAAAAGCTCACGTACATAATGCAATCGATAGTTGATAAATGAAAGATAATACTATAATAATAATATAATGGTATTTAGTTATAACTAAAAATAACCTTCAAAATTGAGTAGATAAATACTCTGAGTCATTTCTACGCTAAAAAAAAAATAATCGATTAATCAGCCAATCGCTGAGCATCTCCAATTTCCAATCTGTCTTTAACCGTCTACAGTTTCTGTCTGGTCAAAACTCTCTCTCTCTCTTCCTTCCACTCAGTCTATATTTCTATTTTAATTTCCACCCCTCGCTCATGCTGTTTTTTTTCGGGCTTCTTGCTTTTGTTTTTCCAAGTTCAGTTTACAGTTTACTTTAGTTTATATGAGAAACCCATAGACAAGTCTTTAAGCCACAACATGAATGCACTTTGCAAAGATTTTATGGCCTCCGTTAGACGAACAGACACACAGTGAAGCAGTAAAGGGGGTAGATCGGATAGAGGGGGTTGATGCCAGCGATTTTTATGCCATGGAAGAACACAAAGTTTTTGGCACATCAAAAATTATTAGCAATTTAATGCATGAGTGGACAACGTCACAGGCAAAGTGTTGTAGCGCCATCTAGCGTGCAAAGCGTGCAGTTTGCAATGTCCAGTTTTACTTAAAAATCTCTGTAAAGTTCTGCCACTTCCCCCTCCCTTCATACCCCTCACTCTGAAGCTATAGTCTCGCGTGGCAAGCGCTCGATTTTGTGGCAAATTTCAGTGACGCCACTACGTTGCAAATAACAATATTATGTGCTGTGAGTGAGCGGGGGCTCCAAGGGGCAAAGAGGCGACGGGGGCCGAAGGAGCATAGGGGCGATGGGGGCGCGGCTTATGGCCTGTGGCAGGGATATGTTAAAAACATGTTTTTAGTTGCATGCCATACACTATGCCTCGGCATAGGGCATAACCCTCTGATGCAACACTTTGAGGAAAGTGTAAAAAGTTAAAAATATTTTAAATACTATAGCACACTTTTGGAATAATATTTAACTTTTTTAGTTTGTGAAATGCTTAAAATATATTATCATAAATTAAATTCTTAAAAATCACTCTTACAATCGAATCAAATTTTCCATTTATCCTCTTAATTAGAGGGCATTTTGTGTGCTACATTGGGGCATCTATCGCAAGCCTCAACAATTTTCGTGTTGTCTAGTGTAACAGCCGCAGTAGCAGCATGAGCAACAGCGCCAGCAGCAGTTTCCGTGCCTCGATGTTGCTTTTGTTGTTGTTTTTGTTTTTGTTGTTGTTATTGTTGTTTTTACTGTTGCCGTTGTTGCACTTGTTATTGTTGCTGCTGCTGTTGTGATTTTGCTCGTTGTTGTTGCTGTTGTTGCTGTTGTTTTATGTTGTCTACGTCATCTGTTGTCTACTACTGCTGCTGCTGCTGCTGGTGTTGCTGCTGCTACTACAGCCCTCTTTGTCTGTCCGCACATTTCCGTCTGTCTTTCCGTCTCTCAGTCCGTCCGTCTGTTCGTAGTGCCCCACGTCTGTTCCATGTCTGTGCGTCTAATTTAAAATTATGCAACTGTTTTTTTGTACTGCCTCTCTCTCTCTCTCTCTCTTTCTCTCTCCTATGTATATCTATACTTTGCTTTATTTTTCACTTTTTTTCTGCAATTTTTGCTATTTTTTTCCTGCGGCAAATGCAACGGCAACAGCAATTCCCCCCGCAGCGACTGCAATTTTCCCTCTGGCACTCATTGACTTGCCGGCTCTGGTTGTTGTTGTTGTTGTTGCTGCTGTTGTTGTTGTTGCTGCTGCTGTTGTTTTGGGGTCATGCGTTGCAAGCCCCAAACAACGGTAATAAATCATCAACAAGCAACGAGCAATGCAGCAAAAGAGCCAGCGATAGAGTTACCGTGCATCTGAGTGAGAGAGCACTATATAGACGCCATGTCGCTTGTTATTGTTGTTGTTGTTGTTGCTGTTATTGTTGTTGTTATTTTGCCATATTTTTTTCGTGCTCATTTTCATCGTTATCACTGACTGTCTGCAATCGACAGCGCCTTCAATATGTATCACCTTGCACCCCATTACCCCGCTTCCTTTCGCTACACCCACGCTCAGTCTCTTTCTCTCTCTCTCTCTTTTTCTATCTTTCTACCTCTTTCTCTCCCGTTCAAGCTCTGGCTTGCTTCTGGGGCTCTTCGACCTGATTCTCTCTGGCTGGCGAGAAAAAAAAACACATTAATCAATTGCCGCGAAACGTCTGCTCTCTACACTAGCTACTATATCTCTCTCTCATTCTCTTTCTCTCTCCTCCTCTCCTTCTTTCACTCTCTCTATCTCTGTCTTTTTCTCTGTCTGTATATACATATTCGGCAGATACGCCAGATACGCCAAGTTCGCTGAGTACCGCCGCTTTCTGTTCTGATTCTCGACTCAGACCACAAACACACAACTCTCACACACTCACACACACACACACTTACACCCAGTGATATCAATTGTGTGCGGTAACTGTAGTAAAAACACCGTTACACGCTTGGAGTAGCCAACAAAAACAACAGCAACAACGACTGCCACGCCCCCTGCTGTCCAAAAACATATTTTGCTGCCACATAATGTGCAACGCGCGTGAAAATCCGTCCTTAGCCAAAGTATGTAACAACAAGAAATGGAAGAAAATCCCAAAAAAAAAAATACCAACAATATACTAGAAAAAAATTTGTTTATGCTGCAAAAATATAATGTTGTTGCTGCCTCTGCTGCTAACGTCAACTGCGACTGCAGCATCGCTGGCAGCAATTCTTATTGGAATTTATGTGCTCAATGGTTAAAATTTATTTTACCCATAAATTTAGTACAAGTGTTTTAGGCATAACCACAACAAAAATTCGGAATTCAAGCATAACCTTAATTTGGTGCGTCTTCAATCCCAAATTCTTCAGATTTGAATTTGGCAAACCATCGCTGACATTGGCGATCACTTATGGCATCATTGCAATACACGGCACACAAGTGT
>JBANCZ010000906.1:0-27164 GCA_037040025.1 Sphaerogastrella javana | reverse complement strand
GTTTTTTTAGCGTGTAACTAGTTAGCCAATGAATGTGAGCTAAATATTTTATACATGATCATGATCAACAAAACAAATTTCAATTGAATTCTATCACATTTTTCTTTCGTTTTGTTTTTGTTTTTTGTATAAAAGCAAATGCAATTTTTTGTGTTAATGTAAAGGCAAAGTAAATGATGGATAAAAGAATATGCTAAAATGCAATTAGTTCTTAGACTAGTTCTTACGTTAAGTGATGAGTGTGTAAAGTTGCTTTAGTTACCTTTTGATAAGTTGTAAAAACGTGAATATTATGTAAGAGAGCCAGAGAGCTAGTTTTTTAAAATGTATATGATGATAAATAAAATACAATACCAATACATATATATACTAATTATATATACATATATAATATATACATAAACTGAGCTGCAGATGCATACACACACACACACACACACACACACACAAACACACATATGGTTGATTGTCAGCAAGGAATTGAGTTAACTGCACATTGTTGGCATTTAATTGTCATCGAAATCCGAATCCAAATCCCATAGAGCAGTTATTGTAAAACCATATAATACACATCAGAAATTCCCTTTTTTTTATCAGCTAATAACAACAGACGTACGAATTTTTTACGGCTGTTATACATACAAACATACAATAAAATACAATCGGTAGGTGATTTAATATAATACACAACAGATAAGATAATTAATTGTCAACAATGAACGGCTAAACTCAACTGACAAAATTTTGTGAACATTTTTGAGCTGATCTTAACAAATACATACAAAAAAAAAAAACAAAAAAATACAACAAAAAATACAAAAAACTAAATATGTGAAACAATTACAAATAAAGTGAAAACAAAAATATTGAAATATATAAAAATCTTCTTTATAATGGATCCTTCACAAAGCGTAGGTATGTACCTCCTGCAGCAGCCAAAACAAATGTCTTCGGATCGAATTTCATCTCCGGGAGCGTGCGTGCGCATGTCTCCACGCGATAGTTTTTGAGAATGTAAAGCAGACCCAGCTAGAGATCCGAAAGAGAATGGGACATAGTTATAGATTCATTGTAATTCATAAATTCCATGTATTACCTTAATCTCCAGCTTGGCCAACAGTGTGCCAAGGCAGCCACGCGGCCCAGCTCCAAATGGTAAGTACGTCATGGGACGGTGCTGCTGCCGTTGCTCCGGCGAGAAACGCTCTGGATCGAATTTCATCGGTTCCGGCCAGTACTGCCAAAGACAGCGATAGAAACTAGCAAGCGATACTAATTAGTTAGTACATACCTGTTCATCACGATGTAGTCCCAGTACTGATATGTACACAGGCGTACCGGGCTCTAGGCGTAGAGCTGCGCCACTGTTCCAGGCGGTCAGGTCATAACCAGCCGGGGCATTACAGCAGCGATCCAGAAAAGATGTGGGTGGATATAGTCTCAGTACCTCATCTACTACTTGTCGCATATACGACAGGCTAGTGAGCATCTCGTAACCAATTTGCTTGGACTCGCTGCACTGCAGCGCTTCGCTCAGCTCCTGTCGCAAACGATGCTGTATGTCCGGCTGTTTGGCCAGTTCGTAGAGGGCAAAGGTAATGGTAGAGGAGGAGGTGTCAAAGCCGGCGAGCAGTAGAAAGGCTGCCTGAGCCACAAAGAAGTCTGGACGATGCACCACGCTCTCCGGTGGCTCTGTGCGCTGCAGCTGCAGGAATATATCGATCAAATCGTTACGTTGTTCCATGCTGACTGCTCTCTGTGTGAGCGCCCAGTCCATGGAATCTCGCATGAAACGCTCGTACTCATCGCTATAGAGATGGGTGCGCAGATGGCGGGAGAAGCGCGGAAAGAAAAACATGGTGAAGAGATGCAGCAAGCGCTTGGGACGCGGATCATTCACCTCGATGCACATGCGACGGAACTCGGCGTTCGGCTGCTGCAAACAATTCGCTTCCAGACCAAAGGCCAGCGATGCAATGATGTCCGTGCTAAACAGCGCGCTCAATTCCTTCACCTCCATCTCAAAGCTGTTGGCTTGCTTGCCATAGGTTATCAGGTGCCTGGCCAAGTGCTCCTCCAACTGCTGTCCAATCTTTTGCAACAATTCATACATATGACGCACCTTGCCAACGGCAAAGAATGGCGCAAAGATCCTGTGTGTCTCACGCCAGCTCTCGTACTTGGAGAAGAACAAATTCTGTGCACCCATCGTATCCCCAATGGCATCCGTTGTCTCGAATCGACTCGAGAACTGTGCAAAATCCTCCACCAAAACTCGCTTTATCAAAGCCGGTTCGCGAAGGAGCAGCGCATGATTGTGCAAGACATGTATGCCCACATACGCCTGCCCCTTGGCTCTACGGCTCTCGTACAGCGCCCGGAACTGATCTCCGAAACAGCACTTGCCCCGCAACAGTTGCCACAAATTGCCCACAAATGGCGTTGCCGGTATATAAGGCACACCAAGCCTGCACCAGTGGTCAAAGTGCCAGCCCTGCCAGAGCCATGCCACGCCCAAGAGCGTCAATAATAACACCAGGATTATCATTGCTCCCAGCTGCACTCCAAAATGCACAAAAGTGAACTGAGGCAACGTTGAAAAGTGCAACGATTCGCAACGAATGTCGCATTTTGCCTTAGTCAATTAGTACTGAGACCTGATGAGAGAGCAATTGACCGATAAGCTTGCATAAAATTGCATAGCACCTCTCTCTGGAATGCTTACTCTCATTTAAAAAGACCTTTCTCTCTCTCTCTCTCTCTCTCTCTCTGGGTTGCTTGGCTTCATCGCGCACCCGGCAAATGAATTGCATTCCCTCCCACGCTATCTCCCTGTTCTTAAAGTAAACAATTCGATCGAATGAAATACTGCATATTTTCATCGCTAACTATCGAAGGGGAAGTCCGATAACTATTGATCGATACTTGAACCTATGGTTTTTATATGGCATTATTGCATGTAGTACAATCGTTGAGAAGAGTGTTCCTTATTTCTCTATTAATACTTTTAAAGAGAATCTGACAGGGTTTTATAATTATTTTCTGAAGATTATCAAAGTGCAATGGTTACCACAACCAAGATCAGAGTTTCGTGTATTGAGTTTTATAACAAATTCAATTTCTTGTCTAATCAAATAGATTAATTTTATTATAACAATTGCGTTTAATAGGGCTCTCCTATTGATAAGAAGTATAAAACATTAAAACGCGTATGTGATTAAATAATTAACCACTAATCAGTATTAGTTAAATATATTTTAACGAACTTCAAAAAATTATTATCAGTGGGTTTGGGGGGGGGGGGGAAGTTCAGAGTAACATTGTCTATTTGGCCTATGGCATCGTGTTAACTACCCTATTCCTATCCGGGTTCTCTACCAGCCAGCTCCTCGAAAGTTAGCATATAACCAAACCAACACAAATAACATTCACAGCAATTCTTTTGTCGATTATGTGTTATCGATAACTTGGCAATTAGCGTCAAGAACACACTGCTACAAAACCAAAACCAAAATCTAAAGTAAAACAAAAACTTAACAGAAGTATTTACAACATTCCAAATAAATATATAAATATAAAATATGTATTGCATTTTTTTTCATCGTTACATTGTTCTGAAGCTTCATCTTCATTGTCTATGTAACATTTTCTTTCATTATCTATGTAACAGCTAGTGCTAAAATGTTTGCGAATTTATTTATTTAATTATTTATTTAATATTGATCAATAAGGTATACGTTTTATATTTATATTTATGCATAGAATTTCAAGGGAACATAGGATCGATTTTGTGTGAACGCCAGCTGTTTCGTTTGCCTATCGAATTAATCGAATGTCCCGCTTGTGCATTCTTTCTCTCTCTCTCTCTCTCTCTCCCTCTCTCTCTCTCTCTCTCTCTCTCTCTCTCTACTTTAATCCGAGCTCGTTTGCCTTTAGGTAAGCGAAACGCGTCGTACCTACGAATCAGTCGCATTTGGTTGTCGAAGAGTTTAGATGTTCAGAGTTTTTTCGTTGTGAAATAATTGAAATCAAAATATTTTCCTAATTTTTCTAATGCAGTTAAATATAAAAACATAATCTGTTGATTTGTTAGAGCAGTTGATTTTTTAACATAAAATCGTTTAAGTTAATTAAATCTTAACTAAAAGGGGACAAATTTCGAAGATTTTTAAAGCCGGTTTTGATTGGCAAAAGACGAGTCATTATTCCTGAATCTATTTGTGAATATTAAAAACTATTAACTGAATTTAAAATAATCAAACAAGAAACATTTTAAATATTGTGAAAATTGCAACAATTTACACTGAATTTTCCCAGAATTGGAAACGTTTTATTATTTACACGTATCGACCACCACCGAAAACCTGTACCATCCCCTCTCCATATATCAACAGCACCACCATCTGTACCAAAAGGGACTTTGAGAGAAAGTAAGATACGAAAACTGCGTGTATTAGCCGAAACGCAAAACCGGTGCTAAGGAACAATACGAAGAACAAAGGTAAAGACAGGCTTGCACGCATTTGCAGTGGTGGTGAAAATTTCAGGGTCGAGGAAAATTCTGTTCGAGGCCTGGCAATTGAACACTGGTAAGGGTTGCAAGGGCAAAAACGCTGCAAGAACGCACCCGCACGTTGAAACAAAAAAATCAAGGGTAGGAGATAGCAGCGATAGCGAGAAAAAGGAGACAAAGAGGAAAAGAGAACTGCAGCGAGTACGAACGAGAACAGCTACAACGAGTGTTTAGACGAGCGATACAGGTGCGAAGCCTTGTAAAACAACGAGTAGAATTTCATTTAAAATTGTTTAAACTAACATAATTTTGAAATTATTTTTTTTAGAAGAAAGAAAATGGAGTCGAATATCAATTCTTCAACAACGGAAACCAAAACGGAGGAGAAGTGCACTGATCTAGTGTTGAATGCAGGCGTTGGAGAGTCATTATCGCATGAGACGGTTTTGGAACAGTTTGAATTTGATGATATTGATAAGACGGATGATGATACTGATAAGACGGATGTTGATAAGACGGATGTTGATAAGACGGATGTTGATAAGGCGGATGTTGATAAGACAGATGTTGATAGGGCAGATGTTGATCAAACGGATGAAGCTTCCATTAAGGATGTTGATAAGGCGGATAGTTACTCGAATCAAGACAGTTTAAGTGATTATGAGGCAATCAACGTTAGCAGATCAAAATTTACACTGCGTGATGTCATAAATAGCGCGACGGTCTTTTCTGGAACAGACGTTCAAGATATAAATCAGTGGTTGTCTGACTTCGAACATCTAGCTATGCTCGTGGGGTGGGATGATTTCCAGAAATTCATATACGCAAGAGAGCTAATTGTTGGAGCTGCTAGAAATTTTATTAAAATTGGCAGGTTGAACGGATGGGCTGAACTGAAGAAGGCGTTGAGCGAAGAATTTACCAAGGTCCTGAACACGGATGGAATTCATGAACAGATATCCTCAAGGAAGAAACAACCACAAGAGACTTATCTTGAATATTACTATTACGTGCTGTTATTATGCAAGCAATTCAAAGTAGGTTTTGAAAATGCCAGGACATTTTTTATTGACGGACTGCCTGATCGCCCATCAACTAAGGCGAAATTCTTTACTTCAACAACAACGGAAGAATTCAAAGATGAAATTCGCGTTTTCGACAAGCTCAAAAGAGAAGAGCCAAAGTGTCTCAATTGCAACAAAGATGATCACTTCTTTAAAGAGTGTACCAAAGTCCTATTTTGTGTCTATTGCAGAGCAACGGGCCACATTAGGAAAGAATGTGGAAAGGTTGAGAGGCAGAATACGATTTCCGATGCTATACATTTTGCTCAAATCACACAAGTCGATTTACCAAAACCAGGACTAATCTACAAAACCTTTGTTGTCGGACACTTTTCTTTCATGGCGCTTATACACACAGGTTGTGATATATGTATAATGAGGCACGATATTTTTTGTAAAATAAGAGGTGCCAAACTAGATAGAGGTACAATGATAAATCTGAAAGGTGTTTGTAAAGGAGGATTGACAACACTTGGAAGTTTTGATTTGACTCTAGAAGCCGATGATATTAGTTTTACGGCAACTTTTCATGTCGTTAAGCGAGAGAAGATACAGTATGGCGCTATAATTGGAAACACCGTCCTGGACAAGGTCGATGTACTGTTCGGTTCCAACAGTGTGCGATTCTTAGGTAAAAAAAATGAAGTCAACTCTGATGATACAGTCAATAGTACGAGTGTTAAGGAAACTGCTGTAAAACAGGCTCTTCTAGATGAAACTGATCCAAATTCAAAACATTTTGAAGAAGATTTAAATGAAAACGAAAACTTATACAAATCGGAGGATCAATTCAAAGTTACCAATCATGTAATACGTCGTCTAACCGATGAAGTAGGGTTGCTCAACTCACAGGTCAGTGAGCTAACGAATCTGAAAAAGAATGCAGAGAAAAAAATGGAGCAAGCTTTGGTGGCTCTTCAGGGGGAGCGTGAAAGCAATGTTGCGGTGAATCGCGATTCCATGCATCCATGCATTTGCAATGTCGTCCAGAGCCTACGCTGCAATGTGGAAGACAAAGTCCAGCAAAAAGTTGAGAAACTGATCACGTCTTATACAGAATGTATCGTAGTTGATATTAAAAGGCTCTTCGAACACGATGAAAGAGAAACAATGGTAAACGATAAGAAAGAAATAATGGAAGAGAGAGAGGCATTGACTGAAAAGGAAGAAATAACCGAAGTACCAAAGACTGAAAATGTTGAGTAAAAATGTTAACGAAAAAGAAAAGTCGATAAAGTTTATAAAGTAAAATAGCTAGTTATTACTGTAAGAATAAAACGTAACCAACAATTTATCAGTTGTAAGTCAAAAAGGGACAAAACTAGCTACCCGACTGAATGACTGAATATCGAATAAAGCGATAGAGATATTGAAGAGATACATATTATATATTAATAAAAGATCAGCTGATCCTAATGCATAAAAATGATCTTATCTTCTTATCGAAAGTATAAAATTAATTCCTTTGCAGAAAGTTATGCATTTTTCTAACAACAACCTTAAATATGCTTTTCCGGCATAGTTTATATATTAGAATTAATTTTTATAACAATTAATAAACGTAAAAACTAAAGTTAACTACTAATATTAGCAGTATACTCAAAAACAAAACAAAAAATGATATACCCACCATTGTAAGGGTATTTCCTACTCTGGATTACTTTTGTATTTTCATAAATTACAATTATTAAAAAATAGCAATACCGATTTATATCATCTATCTTAAGTTTCCATATAACTAAAAAAAAAAAACTTAGTAAATAAATTGTAATTTGCAAACCCCATACACGTGTTAAATTATATTAAACATATTATTTATCGCTCTCCCACCGATGTCTCCCATCGCCATTGAAGTTACAGCAAGGCAACTTATCAAAAGAAACTGCAACAGCTTCATTATTCTGTTATAAATCTTAACTGAAGATCTGCTGAAATTGCATTGTTATTTATGCAAATTTAAATAATTAGACACGTCTGTGTGACTAATGTTGCTATAAATTAGATGCAGCATTTTGAATGTATTTAATTATTTTACTGTAAATAAGATCAACATGATTCAATGATTCAATTTTCCTGTACTGCCTCGGGAAATCATTATTTTTATGTTTATTAAAAAATTTCCACAGGACTTAGAAAACCATATAGATAATATTTTCATTGTGATACTCTATTTGGACAGCATATTGCTTTACAACGATCTTCGGTGTAAAACCTGTTTCTATTACCTTTACAATAGTAATCAAAGGGTAGGCATTCGTTCATTATTTTATCGTAGGTATATCTGACTTTCTTGTGTTTACACCTTTCCTTTCGAGTGCTCACGGAATGTTTCTCATAACAAGATTCTGCAGAGTAAATAGTATTTAATTAAATGACTTATAAATTCATATAATATTAGGAGACATACTACTTGACGGCATACAATAATCCATTGCCATCAAATCACCAACAAAGCAAAACAACAAAAGGATCTGAAACACCTTCATTGGTAATTCAATCGAAGATATTAACTGAAATGATTTATATCAACTAAGGAGCTGATGAATATGGACCGATATTTATGTGGATTTTATAATAATAAATTTAATTAAATTAGATATAGTATTTTGTATGGTTTTCAAAGCGTCTAAGTACCGCATTAAGTGCTGCTGTGAAAGAAGAAGAAATTCGATAACAGTAAACTCTCGATATATAAAAATATCCAACAGTTGGGACTGTCCCGACAGTAGGGACCCTGTGTTTAGTATTTTCGGAACAGAATCGATTTTTTTGGGCGGTATGGTATTTTTGGAGCAGAATAGTATTTCCGGTGTAATATAGCTTTTCAGAGCAGTATAGTATTTTCGGTGCTGTATAGTTTTATCTACAATCGATTTTGATAATTAATATCGATAATCGATATCGTTAATCGTGAATTGATATCGGCAATCTATAAAAAAATAGGTGTGTAATGCAATTTTCGGCATATGTATGTGCTAAGGCTGCACATTCTAGAATCCGTGTTGCGCCTTCAGGCCCGAATATGTATAACAGGCGAAATCTTTAAAATATATGCATCGAATATCGATCATGCTTAACTGCCTGTTTGTCCATCTCTCTCGCTGTAACCTCTGTGTATGTCAGCAAGATCCCGCTGCTGCCCTGTCTCCTGCGATATGATCAAAGTTCTTCTACTTTTGATCATGCGCATTACTTTCATAACGCACCCTAAATACTATAACAAAGTACTGCCTCGGGAAATCAGAAGTATTCTGTTTTATTAAAAAATTCCCATTCGACTTTGAAACCCACAAAGGAAATACTTTCATCGTTTTTCTGCATTTGGACAGCATGTGGCTTCACATTCGGATTCGGTGAAAAAGTTATTGTTGTTGCCTTTACAATTGAATTTAAAGGGTAAGCAATCATTTACTCTACTAACGAAGGTATATTTGATTCTGTATCCTTTACAGTTAACATTCTTAAGTATGTTTAATGAACTGCGTTCATAACAAACATCTGCGAAGTAAATAGTGTTTATTTAAATGACCGATGAATTCATATTGTTATAATTATACCACTTGTCGGAAGACATTTAAACTCTGCCATCAAACCACCAACAAAGCAACAGAACAAAAGGATCTGAAGCAGCTTCATTGATAATTTAATATATGATAATAGGTAACTGAAATGATTTATGTAAACTGAGGAACTAATCAAAATGCACTGATATATATGTGGATTTCCATAAATAATCGCGATAGTGTGGTTAATATATAAATTAATTAGATATCGCATTTTATATGGATTTTAAAGCGTTTTAAACGTACCGTAATAATTAAGTGATGCTGCGAAAGAAATAGAAATTCGACAACAGAATACACTCGGTGTATTTAAAAATTGTAAAATCGTTTGTTTATTTTACACTTAAGTCATAGGTTGTTGTAGGCACTATATGCTGTTTGCTAGAGCTACAGCTTCAGTTTAAGGTGCAGCTGCTTAGAAGCTAGAAATGAATCATTTGTATCCGTTGCATGCGCGAAGTGAAAGGGCCAGAAGTGCTGGCAATTTGTACAATTTAGTGCTGCCAGGCAAATGGATTAACATAATTGTTTTAGTTGTTACAATAGTTGTAATTATAGTCGTAGTTGTAGTTGTAATTGTAATTGTAGTTGTAGTTGTAGTAGTTGTAGCAAGAGGATTAGAGACAAAAACTAAATTCATATCACGACGAGCAGCAAGAAAGCAAGGTTAGGATCCATGCAGAGTGGGATGCTGACCAATGCTATTCTGTAGAGCCTTGACGACCTCTTCCTGCAAGGTGCTTGGTGGATCCGATACAATATCCGTGTGCATGGATAGGTACTTTAGTTTGTTCGTTACAGCTGCAATATGATCAAATTGTGAAATTAGTTAAATGACTTTTTAATGCAGACTACATTTACTAACCGGGTCGCAGATCGATCAAGGAGCAGTGCTGATCAACCCAGAGAAAGGCGGTACGACGCAGCTCATCCAAACTGGCACTGGACACAGTAGTTGTATACGAGGCCAACAAAGGCTCCAGAATGAGACCCAACTGCAAAAATTAAAGCATTTAGTACGACTTCAAAACGGACGACTACTAAGAAAGCTACTTACTATCCAAAACTTCCAATCGTTCATGGTATTGTAGCGCACATAGTTCTCATAAAGCTGGCGCACATGCTCTGTGCCCTGGCGGGTTACGGGTGCACCATTTGCCGGCAGCACTGAGTGCAAATGACTGTAAAAGGAAACAAGTGAATACAATTCAATTAAATCAAATGAATACTTGAGGCAATAATTAATTTGATTTAACACTCACGTCAGCGAATTGTTTAATGCATCGCGCTCTGTGCGCAGCGCCTCGATCTTATCCTTGAGCACACTGCGCTCCTGGCGCAGCTGTTTAATATGATCAGCGCCCTTCTGCAGCATTGCCGCCTTGCTTAACTTGGCATTGGGATTCTGTTGCAGCTGTGGTATCAGTGCATGCAGCGTGTCAAAGCCATTCTTGATATTGTAGCGTCGCTTCTGCTCCGCATGAATGTGACCAGCGCGTCGCTGTGTATCCCTTGGCTGATACTTGAGGCTGCTTGTGGGCGACAGCGGCGAGTCCTGCGAATCGTGGAACGGCGATTCCGGCGACAGACTCAGACTGCTGCCCAAATTGTTGCTGCCTTGACTAAAGCTAAGCATTTTACTGCCAGGCGGACTATGCAATGCAGGCGCCGCTATCGACACGGGCAATGAAACGGACTTCTTTGGTGAATGCTGTTGATGCTGGTGCTGCTGTTGGTGTTGCGACGACATGGACACAGGTATGGGCACTGTCACAGCAGCCACTGCAGGCACTGAAAGCGGTGCAGAGGCTGCATTCGTTGCTGCAGCATAGAGCGACTGAGACACATTGCTACCAGCACTGGCAATGGCATTGGCGGAAGAACTTGGCTGTGCTTTATTCGCCAGGCGCGTATCTAAAAGTAAAATAGAAAAGAGGGAGTTATTAACTTGTAATTTTAAATTATTTCTTAATATATAAGAAGATGCAAAAACTTATACTATATATGCTCAATCAATTAATTATTATACGTTTCTGAAAACACAGAGATCAACAATCTTCGATTATTTAAATAAATGTATTAAAGATGTTTTAATGTTTGTGGTATTTCTTGGGGTGGTAGAAGGTAAAGTCGGGTTCGTTTCTCTTACAACTTTTATGTTTCTTATTATTGCATTAAAATTCTATGACAAAAAAATGATCAATTTTTTTAGAAAGGATTGTCCACAATTTGATTTGAAGATATCACGCATGCTTCAACACAGTCTTCCAGATCTAAAAATCGTTGTTTATTACCAAAACATTTTCTATATATGAACTTTTCGCAAGAGTTAGATTCCTCATCATATTTATAAGCAAAAGAGTATATCAGACAGTTCAAACCGCCCTCCCAATGCTTAGGATGAGACGTGCCGCATGCTTCTGCAGAATATAGTCATTCACTAAACAGTTTATACGTAAATGTATATAATTGGACTCATACCAGTTCTCATGGTAGTAGATTGTGCCGTCGAAGCTACAAAAAGGCAACATGACAAAAGAAACTGCAACAGCTTCATTGCGAATATTTTGTTATAAATCTTAACTGAAGATCTGCTGAAATCGCACTGTTATTTATGCAGATTTCAATAATTAGACACGACTGTGTGACTAATGTTGCCATAAATTAGATGCAGAGTTTGGAAACCGCAACATTCATTCTCGTTTATTTACAACTGTCTTACCCTTCAACTTATATCCATTCCTATTCATTAATTCTATTGATATATATCTACTCACTCGATGTCAACAGTTGGGCCAAGGTGCTGTTAAGCATGGGATCGCTGGTTGCCTGTTGCATTTGTTGTGTAACCAGGAGATTGCTGCTGCTGCTGCTGTTGTTGTTGCTGCTACTACCGGCATTACCGTGGCCATTGTTAATGGGCGATCCACCGCCGGCAGCGAGTACAGTGTGTTGTTGATGCATGGAGTTGCTGCGCACGCGGGATTTGCCTTTGGCATGGTATTTGGGCATGGCGAATTGTTGTTGCTCGTGATGGATGAGCTTGGGCAGCGATACATTGAGCGGCAAGCTGTTGGACCGATGCATTTCCTTGGGCAACTGGATGGTGTTTGGTGCGGCCCAAGCGGCAACGCTGACAGCAGGTTGCTGTTGTTGCTGTGGCATCAGTAGACTGACCACAGTTTGCTGCTGTTGCAGCTGCTGCTGTTGTTGTTGTTGTTGTTGCGACTGCTGCTGCGCATTGGGCAACTGTTGCTGCCGCGTTAGCTGCATTATTTGCTGTGTACTTAAACTAATACCCAAAGGTAGCGACTGCTGCAACTGTAGATGTGGTTGTTGTTCTTGCTGCAAATAACTTTGCTGTTGTTGCTGTTGCTGCTGCTGCTGCTGTTGTTGTTGCTGTGCCTGTTGCTGTTGTTGTGGCACACGCGGCACATTTAGAAATGTGCCTGTGGATGCTGATTTTTTGAACTGTGGATATGGCTTGTAGCTCAAAGAATTGTAGCTTCCGTCATTCAACAGGGATAACACGTCCGCATTGTGTGGCTCCACCTTAACGTTAAGTTGTTGCTGCTGTTGTTGGGGCAATTGTTGCTGTTGCTGCTGCTGCTGTTGCTGTTGCTGTTGTTGTTGCTGATAACTGTCCACATAGGTGCATAGAAAACTCTGCGTATTATAGGAGTTCTGTTGCGTCTGTTGCTGTGTGGGAAAGTGCAACCGAGTCTGCTGTTGCACTTGCTGCTGTTGTTGCTGCTGATGCAATTGTTGCTGTTGTGACGTTTGAAAGCCCTGCAGCACAACGCCAGCACCCATATGGTGTTGTTGACTCTTTTGCTGCTCCGCCAGCATCTGCTGATACAGATTCGTTTGATGCAACGTCGGCTGCGCCTTATCATAGTTGTGCGGCTCGCGCCGGAATGGACGCTGCGTACTCTTGGCAATGCGTCCATTGATGACGCTCTTGCTGGAGAAGTTCTCGCTGACGGAGTTACGATTGCTGCTGTCATTGCTGCTAATGGCGCCAAAGTGTTTAGACGCATGCACACGTGTTGACATTGCCTCGTTCAGTAATTGCTGCTGCTGCTGTTGCTGCGACTGTTGTTGCTGTGCGTCGTTGGTCGTTTGCTGCGCCTGGCGCGCTGCCGCGAACTGCTGCTCAATATCAGTGTAGGGCATATTACTAATAGGCGTGTTTAGCTCGAGCATATTGGCATCAATCGGCGCATTGCCACCACTGCCACCTGACACAACATCCATCATGCTGTCGTTGGTGTAGTGCAGAGTATGTGGTGCACCCACAATTGCTGGCAGGCAATAGTCATCATTCTTGAGCATCTCTGCATCGGTGCCCTCCTCCGGCACTGGTGGCAGACGTGACGTCGTCGCAGTAAGCAAATCTGTAGAAGCAAATACACTTTAATAAATTTACTGCAACAATTTAAAAGCACACTTACCTGAGAAGGTAATGTCAATGTCATCTAAATTCGGTTGCAGCGGACCCAGGCTGGGCTGTATGAAATCCGCAATGCCAGCTCCACGCGCTATAAAATTATAAAACGATTAGCATTTTTAGACAGTTTCCAAATATATGTGTATAGCTTACCAATTTCTCTGGAATCGGGAAACGGAAATGGTCCATTTATTGCCGAGAACAATGTGTCTGTGGTCCAGTCGTCTGGCATCAAGTTTCTATCGTTTAGCGGTGACCATTCCAGAAAGTCCAGCTCACTTTTCTGTCAGTGTAAAGATAAAAAAAGAAAGCCATCAGTAAATGTACAAAAAAAATATGCAATGGACTCTTGGTACTTTATAAGTACAAGGCCGAATAAATAATTAAATCATTATTAGTTGTTCATATTGTTTTATGATTGCTCTTCAAATCAGTTTTTGATATTTCCCAATTTTGGTATTACGGTATTTCTCGGGCAATTGCAATGCAAGTTATCTTAAAAATTGATACGCCTGTCGTTAAGTAATTAAGTTTATAATGCTTTCAACTGATAAGATAGGAAGAGTTCATTCATTCTAATCGCTTAAGCGATTAATAAACGTGTAATTTTATTATCTAATGTTTAAAAGAAAACTCTCCATTAGGGATTTCGAAATAATAGTACCAGAAAACAACCTATAATTACAATTGTCAATGTATCAGTCCAAGCTTAATTGTAAAGTAAATAAAGTTTGTGAACAGTTTCATTTAGTACTCAAAGCGAAATAAAGCAACTAGCGGGTGTTTGATCAATAGAAGCAAAATGATATTATTTAAGTATTTGCATTATCAACGTTACTTGGGAATAACGCATCTGGACTATTCGAAATCTCAAGGTCGCTACATAACCAATCCGACCTGCTGTTCTTTCCTAATGATGCTCCTCGTGCAGGGTATTCTGCTCACCTGCATTGTGTATACGTTTGCTAATTGGTCTGTAAATTATCAGAACACCACAACCATATCGGGCGATACTTTTGATCATTTAGTCATATTCGCATCATATCTAACCCAATTCATGGGCAATCTTTGGTTGCAGTGCCAACAACACTCCCAAATGCAACTGATTAAGAGATTAACTCATGTTGCCACTGGCTTGAACATTGAGAATCTGAATACTTGGCACAGTCGCTGGTTTTATCGCCTGTGGCTCTTCTTCTGCGTGTATTACAGTTGTGATATTATTATATTTATAATCTACGATATGGAAACTCTTAACGAACAGTTGATCTTTCTATCGGGCTTCTTTATTCGCCTGTTCTGTGCAAACTTTATTATCACCTCCTATAGCGCCTTGGTCTACGCCATAAAGAAGCTATTTAATGCTCAAGCAGCTCAGACACAATATTATTTGAAAAAGTATCGGCAACTGTCCTTAGGTGATTTGCAAAAAAGTCTATATCTATATGATGAACTACAGACACTCTGTGAAGAGCAAATGGTGCATATCTTTGGTGGTGCTCTAATCTTTCCCTGTCTCTATGCGACACTGGACGCCATCGAGGACATCTACCTGGCCTTGCCACAGGAACGAATCTCATACATGGAAATGATACTACTCCTCAGATGGCTAACACCCGTGGGTGTTTATCTGTGTATGCCTCTACTCGTCAGCAATTTGGACAATGAGGTGAGTGAGAGTATAAGTTAATTCAATTAAGATTATGAAACCAAAGGTTGCTTTAAAAAAAACGTATAGCATGATTGAATTCATTAAAAGAATTCCACTAATTAAAATTCAAGGAGATACTACATCGTATGTTCAAAATTAATTTCAACACATGTTTAATTTTTATGGAAGAAAGATCTAAACAGATACAAATTTAACTATATATATTGAATGTCATGTATATAGATTTTTAACATCAGGAAATTCATTATAGTAGTTGTATAATTTAAGACCTTTACTCTGTCAGCCAATTAATAAAATACTGTAGATTTTTAATACGTGATTGGGAAGCTTTCGTTGCCAGTTAAAGGACCGAATACTTAGTTTTTCACAGGAGTTGGCAGTTAACGTGTGTGTGCTTTCCGTTAAAGACATGAAACTTATTAGATTTATACACTATCAACGTTATTTAGGTCTAACTGATATCGATTATTCTATCGAACAAGAACGCTATGTGTTACATGGGACTAAGTGCACCTATGCTGTACAGATAGTAACGTTAGTCATATTATTTTTCTCATTCATTTATGCATTCATTGAGAATCGCATTGTATATGTCGATATGAAGTCGAAATCTGGACATTTATACCATCGATTACTAGTGCTTTTAATACCATCCACACAGATTCTGGTCTACTTTTGGCTGCGTTCTCAACAACGCACACAGCTGAGACTCTTACAATTAATATCTGAGTTTGCTCAACAACTAAAAGTAGATACTCTACGATTAGCATTTCCACGTTGGCTGTATAAGTTTTGGATAGGTATGAGCATAGCATATACTGTCCTCATGATTATTTTTAAAAATTTTTACTGGAATACTATGCATGTTGGCTATTCAATATCATATTTGAGCTTCTTTATATTGCTATTGCGCTCCAACTTTATAATCACATACTACACCTGCACGGTATATATTGTGAAGGTGCTGTTGCAATCACTCGCTAAACAATTTCTCTTTATCGATAAGAGCTCGCTAAATCGCTTGAAATTGACAGATAATTTAATGCTATTCGATGATCTGCAATTGCTTTGTCAGAACCAGATGGTGCAGGTTTTCGGTGTTGCTCTTCTATGCATTATTTTCTTCAGTATACTCGATGGTGCATGTATATGTTATGTTGCCAGTTTTTCGAACGATTATCAAATAACATTTATATGGTTTTTTCCACTGTGTGTTAATCTGGCTATGCCTATGTTGATCAATGGAGTGACTCAGCAGGTAAGTTGGAATAACCACGTTTTTTTAAGAATCAGAATTATACATTAAGTATATTAAATTTAATTGATAGTTAAATCGATTTTCACTAATCGAATTCGATAACTGATATCTATAACTGATGTCGATAACTAATGCTATTGAGTTCATATTAATAACTTATATCGATAAGTTGTATCAAAAACGGGTAAACGAGGCCTAATTGAGTGAAAAATGAACATCATGAGTGGAGA
Organism: Sphaerogastrella javana; assembly: GCA_037040025.1. Lineage (NCBI taxonomy): Eukaryota > Metazoa > Arthropoda > Insecta > Diptera > Drosophilidae > Sphaerogastrella > Sphaerogastrella javana. Next base: position 10,414 of record JBANCZ010000906.1, on the reverse strand, counting down.
AGCTGATACGTAAATTGTATCACGTACAATAGCTCAAAAAAGGTATAAGGTTTTATTTTTTCCAGAAAACTAGAAATTATTTTATTTTTACTTTCTGGCAACATGGTTTTAATATCTCATAGAATTTCCGACTAGAGTATTCGCTCCCTAACGCAACACTGCATTTATAAATTTTGATGTAATCAAAAATTACAATTAATTGAAATGTTACCTAGTTTACGAATTGATGTCCAATCAACCTTTTACGAAATACAATTAGATGGAAGTGCTTTGGTCATACAAAGTGTTCAATAAATTTAGTCGCATATTCATAGCCAAGTTTAACATACGCAATAATAATGTGGAGGCACCAGAGCAAGTTATGCTCATTTATACACTATCAGCGCTATTTGGCACTCACCAACATAGACTATTCCAATATCTTTGGCCAGTATATAGTACAACCGAGTGTTTACACTTATACATTGCAAATTTTGGTGTTTATCATTTTGGGATTCTGTTCCCATGGCATTCTGATTGGTACATGTGTTCGCAATGAGCAGTTTCAATCGAAGGCTGGGAATGCTTTCAATTATCTGGTGCTGATGTCTGCGCCAGGAACACAGCTATTGGTACAAATTTGGCTACGGTTGCGTCAACAGAAGCAACTAATATTACTCCAGAGACTGTGTCGTATGGCACAGCGTCTCAAAGTGGATACCCTTAGTTTACCGAGAATCTGTTGGCTATATCGTTTCTGGCTGGTTGTTAGTATTTATCTAATGGTGCATATGACATACACATCAATCAAATATTGGTATTACTGCCCAGAATTACAACATGGTTTTTACATGACCACTATACTGCTAAACCATGTACGCATCAGTTTCGTTAATACCCTTTACACTTCGTTGGTCAACATTATTATGAGCCTTCTGCAGGCGCAAGCCAATCAGTTACTACGAATGGGATCTTCAGTAAAACAGTCGAGCTTAGCTCTTAATTTAAATATACACGATGAACTCGTGTTACTCTGTCTAGAAGAGCTTCAAGCAAGTTTTGGCTTAGCTCTGATGATCATTTTAGCGTTTTTATGTGTGAATTCCACATTGATTTGTTACATGGCAACGATTGAGATGCACTTTTCCTATATAGAAGTTTTAGCTGTAATTTTATGGATAAGCCTAACATTGATCTTCATATACATGCCATTATTGAATGCGGATTTAATGAAGGAGGTGAGCATTATGAAATGAAATTCACAATAATATTAACATCGAATAAGAGCATTGGTACAGTTTCTATAATTAAACACATTAGAAAATAGAATAGTATGTCAAGGATCTCTATACACCCTAAATGGTTAATATAATCATTTAATTAGCGCAGAAAAATTCCATACTATACAACATAGGGAGTCACTTTACAATACAGTCAATCGATTATTGAAACCAATTAATTAAATACATCCGATTCGTTGGACAAGCTACAACTTACTTTAGTTCCATATTTAATTTGCGGCATAGCACACGTAGCATGTCCGTCGAGTCACAAATGCTATTCAAATTTTTGAACTACCAACGCTACTTAGGCCTGACAGAGCTCACCTATTCGAGAACCTTGGGATGTTATGCGATAGAGCGCAAGTGGTTCACATGGTTCGCACAGTTGTTGACATTAAGTTTTATAATCGCTGCAATCGCTGAGATATTACTCAGAGAAAAATTGGGAGTACTAGGTCTGGATTCGGAAGTGGGAGAACAATATTTCCATATAGTTGTGATAGCCTCGCCAATTAGTGAACTGTTAACTCATCTCTGGCTACGCAGTGTGCAAACTTCACAAGAAACACTTCTCAATCGTCTGAATATACTATCGAAAGAGCTGCAAGTGAATACATTGGCATTAAAGCACCAATATTATCTACTTTACCTATGGACATGCACATGCTTATTCTATATATGGAATCTAACACAAGTCCTACTTAGAAGTTTCACTTTGAATGAGCCGCCAAAATATATATTCATGGTAGTCTGCGTATATCTGCATTTGATACGCACCAACTATATCATAACTTGTTACACATTATTGGTATTTCTGGTACAAAAATTAATGCAAACTATTGCACGGCTTATACAAGATCTCCAAAGTCAACAAATAATTTCCCTGAATGACATAAGCAACTATTTGAAAATCTATGAAGAACTGCTATTATTGTGCAATGAAGAGATGGTGCATGTGTTCGGTATTGCTCTGATTTTTCCATTTTTATACTTCATATTGGATACAACCTTTATGTGCTTTATGAATACGTTCAAAGAAAATATCATCTTTGAGGATCTACTCAGGCAAATCTCCTGGATGGGTCCAGTATTCGTATATATGATTATGCCTTTAACCATTAACAACTTTGCAAAACAGGTAAGTCCTTGGAATTACCACATTTTGTAGAAGGCATAAAAAATTCAAAAGAAAAATATTTCCGTACGACATACCATATGTATGCGTTAGAACATCGCATATATGTTATCTCTGCATCTTATTGTAAATATAACAAACTACCACACCACATACGTTATACCCTACGTATTAAAACATTGGTTTTGATTACAAATTACCGATAATCAATTATTGATTGTCGATTATTGATATCGATTATTTCAATAATAGTAATAATAACCACTGGCTAACAATACTTATGTTTTCACACTATAGCCCCAAAAAATCTTTATTGAATTTTTGGTAAAATGTTAAAAATATTTAAATTTTATTCTTAAACCATTGATACTTGGGTACAGGGTATTACATAGCAGTCCATCTATTTCATAGCTTATACTTAATGACTTATGGGATAGCAGTTGATTGACCCTTGTTTATTTAACTAATTAATATAATTTTACTAATGATGTTCATAGCTATTTGGTATTTAGAGTGAAAATATCGAAGTTTAGTAATCCAGGTACTTTAGACGCACAATGTCGCATTTATTAAAACCACAAAGTTTGTTCACATTTTTAAATTATCAACGCTATTTGGGCCTAACAGATCTGCATTATTCGATACATTTAAAGAGTTATGTGTTGCACTCGAATTTTTGGTCATGTCTAATGCAATTGTTGGTACTATGCATTATAATCGGTGCCTGCGTTGAGATTCTGATGAAACTCAGTATTGATTATATGGGCATTGAGTCAACTATAGGTCGGATTTTTTTTCTTTTTATGACTCTGGGGTCGCCGGTGACCCAACTTTTGGTCAATCTGTGGCTCCGTATGATGCAGCAAGTGCAGAAAAATCTATTAAATAAACTCGCTGTATTGGCCACTCGTTTACAAGTAAATACATTGGAATTGAATCGACCACGATGGCTGAACCGAATATTGGTAGTCATAGGCATATTGTATCTATTCAGCTTCGGACAATATACAATAAGTACCTGGAATAAAAGTGAGCAGCTTAAACATATATTCACCCTGTGTTGTTTATATCTACACCTGATGCGTACCAACTATATAATTACTTGTTACACATCCCTGGTATATCTAATACGTCGATTACTACAAGCTCTGTCCTCTCACATCCAAGAGACTCAAGCTAAACGTAATGCCTCCATGACAGATATAAGTAACTTAATGGAAATGTATGACGAGTTACTGTTGCTGTGCCACGAAGATATGGTACATGTGTTCGGTGTTGCTCTCATATGTCCATATTTATTCTTTGTGCTGGATGCCACAACTATATGCTATATAGCCACTTTTACGGAACGGTTCTCCTACTTAGAGGTAATACGGGTGCTTAACTGGATGTTGCCTATCTGCCTGTATATGATCATGCCCTTAACTATTAATGAATTAACTAAGGAGGTAAGTCATGAAAGAATTTATATTCTATATCATTCATTACCAAATCTTGTTCCCGTACTTTAAAATTACATATAGCCTCCTTAGTTTAACCTAACCTTTCCTCAAAGAGTTGTCAACGTAACTGAATTCTTATTGTTAGGTTGACTGAATAGAAGGTTCTGTAAACCATTGAGTTAGAACGACTTAATCAAAAACAAACCCCGATATCCAAACAGGCTTTGATTGCCTATAAATAATTGTTTGCCTTTAACACGTGATGCGTGAAGTATGCCTCCACTGTTAATGTGAGTTAGAAGTCAATTTCAGAGCCTATATATATTCAGCTTAAAAATACCCGGACCTTTTATTAAACATATATATGATATTATCAATTACTACGTAATCACCAAACATATATACTGCAAATCCGTTTTTTCTTTTATCTTTTATCTGTGTTGTATTTTGATACGAACTTATTTTGCTTTTTGTAAATTTACTTTGTATACCCTCTTCTTCTGGTTTTGCTTAGTATAATAATAAACTTCTTAAGAGTTCTGTATGCAAATGCAATTAGTTTAATCGATCTTTCAGAAAAAGGCCATAAAATTAGCAATTAGCTAATAGTTCGCACAGGCGCATATAAAAACTGATTGTACTGTTCAATTTTCCAACAGTTTTCATTCAAAGTGTATCGGTATCGTGTCGAAAACATGTCGAAGTATGCGCAAAGTGAACTATATCCATACTATCGCATCTGCCGATATCTGGGCATCTTCTGCATTGACTATAATCCCCAGAAGGGACGATTTCGTTTGCGTCGTAGTCTTGTCTGCTATATAGTGCACTTTGCATTGCAATTTTATCTGGTGACGTGTATGGTAATACTACTAGCCTTTTGGACATGGTGCTTTAGAAGTGAGATGACAGCCACCGGCAATCATTTTGAGCGTTTTGTGCTCTTCTCAGCCCTGGTCATACAGTTCGTACAGAACGCGTGGCTCATCTGGCTGCAGGATGCGAATGTGCGCATTGTACGGCAGTTGGAAGTCTATAAATCAAAATATTTGAACGCCATACGCTTGGCATTGCCTAAACGCCTGCTCTGGATCATAGCGGCCATGAATGTGCTCTATCTCATGATTTTTCTCAAAACCTGTGTTATGGAGTGGTTGAAAAATGTATCCGGTTTGTTCACCTTCAGCACCCTGGGCTTTCCACTCCGCGCTATCATCAGTAGCTTTATACTGGGCACATACGTATGTCTTGTCCATGTGGTGCGACATTTGCTTCGCTGAAACCAGGAGCAACTTATGACTCTGGTCCACCAGTTGCAATTGCCCAAGCGCAACTGTGGGGATGTACTCCGTCTACGGGGTTGCCTCGATCTGCATGACCGTTTATTGGTTTTGTGCAGCGATCAGATAAGCCTAGTCTATGGCTTCAATATATGTCTGTGTCTGATCTTTTCCTCCCTTGATACTAGCAGTATCATTTACATTGTAACGGTCACTCAAACAGATACAACACCTTGGCAGGACATTATAATGACCATTGTATGGCTCTCCCCAACCATAATGACTTCGACGACAGCTTTAATGAGCGATGTAGTCGGCGAACAGGTATGTATGCTCTTGGAAGTGAAATTTATTTCACTTGGATTCTGATTAAACTTTAATTTTGAAATTAAAAAGCAAAGACCAAAAAGTTGGTAAACACACTCCTCTTTTTCAATATTATTGTATATTTTGATATGATACCTTTCGAAGAAATCTTTACACCCTGTAACACTCAATTACCATTTCTATGAAATGCCCGAAAAAGGAATGCAACAAGTGCCATATGTCAAAACCTCTCCTACATATCCTATAAAAATATTTATATATTTGGCTTGTGTTTACACCAAAGAAGTGCTATATGTTAATTGTGTTTATCTAAATCCGATAAAATGGAACAGTGCTCCCTTAGGTAGTCAAGTGTAACCGTAACATTAACTCTAATAACAATGCACATGATGAGTATCAAAACTAAAGAATACCGACATAGAATCCCTAAATGTATAATACTAACTGGTTATATTGACTTACTGACTAACAATTCCATATTTTCTTTTCCATCTGACTCAGTTTAGTTTAGTTATTGGTATATCATCATGTTGCACGGAGCCGAGTTGCGCAATTATTTGATCTGTTTAAAACATATTGGTTTATTATGTACTAGCCGCGAAGCGGATAGGATTTATATGTCAAGTAATGACGAAATGTTGGCCATAATCGCTTTCGTTTTAGCCCAAATTGCGTCGTGGTGCGGATTTGTATATGTTTTGGTTAAACCCGAATATTTCAATATTCCTCTATATAATCTAGTCGGCAATACGTACTTGATGATTAACTTTAGCTGTGACTGTGCCGTTGTATCATTAACTTATCTTGCATTTTATGTGAAACGTAAGAGGTTATTAAATTTGCTAACATTAGTGCTCCATCACAATCGCGAGACCTTGCAGGATCGTCTGGCTCGACGTTTCTCCATATTCTTTTGGACTTTGGTAGCTATGACGTTACTCTGTGCTTTTATTTATGGTGAAAGCGTGACTAATACTAATTCGACGCATGGCAGTTTGTTGCTTTTCATAGTTTTCACTTTCTCTTATTGGTTGATCGGGCTGATCGTGGTGTTCTATCGATGCCTGGCACAAGTCTTGGCTACCCTTTTACACCTTTACAATCGAGACTTAGAGGAAGCTATACTAGTAAACCCAAAAAGCAAATCAAAAACAACTAACAATAGAATCATAACTAGTGAAACGATGTGGCAATTGGGTTTATGGCAACGCAACCAAATGCTCCTCGTTTGCCATGAGGAACTGAACTCAAACTTTGGTCTTGTCATGGTGCTAATTACGGGATTGGTGCTCTTATCAGCGCCAGCGGCGCCGTTCATTCTTATAACGATTGTCTTCGAGATGAAAGTCAACAGTGTGGGTATATATTCTCTAATTCACACTTTTATCTCAACTTTATTGTGGAATATACCATGGTTGGCTGCGATGGGAGTGATATTCCAAAGAGACATGGTATCGATAGAGGTGTGTATTTAGATTTATTTAAAAATGTAGTCCTTTAGTTGAATCAATAAACTAATTTATAGCATTAATTTTGATGAACCCTGACATATATACCAACGGTTATTCGAAAGGTGTAGGTGTAGGTGTATCGCCCCAATCAATGCGGCATATAAAATAATAATTGAAACATATAGGAAAAGGCTATTAAAACCTTCAGTAGAAGGTCAAAGGGCAACTTTTTAACACATATGACCCACTTGCTATTTATATATGTACTTTTTGTGAACATCATCGTATTGTTATAATCAACTAATTACTTGCTGAACTATATCTCAGATCTAATGCAAATGCACTTAATTTAATTGGTCTGTTACGTTTTAGTTGGTTAGTCACAGCCAGCATGTCCATCGGTCGGGACCTGCTCGTATATCGGCGGTTCCTATATCTATTGGGCATATTGTGTGTTCACTTCGATACGAAGAAGTGTCTTCTACTGACCACGGATGGCAGTGAACGTTACGCGTTGTTCTATACGCTGGCTGTACTATGCAGTACCCTGTGCTGCTATTTATATTCACGTTTACAGCCAGAGGAGTTCTATATGAATATTTATAATCGTACGGGGAACTACTACGAGATGATGAATATGCAGAGATTTTGTATGGTGCTATGGCTAATACAGGCCTGTCTCTATTTACGACGACGTCGTCACATGGCTCTGTTACAAACACTGCTCCAGCTGAACCGAATGTGCTCAAATAAGCAGACAGATCGCGTTTTCATGCGCAACTTTATAATGTATTCGTGTTTTTTGTTGCTTAGTGTATTTAATTATGTCAATGGGTATGCACAGACGGGACTACAAATACTTCCCATGTTAATCTACATAGTTGTCTATAGTTATGGCTTCCTAGCCTTGGCAATGCTGCTTGTGCTCTTCATGTGCTTGCAACAAATTGTAGCAGCCGGCCTGGCCCACTTCAATATACAACTTGAGCATAGCATCAACACCTCCAAATGCAGATGTTTGCTATTCAAAAGACAGCGACTTCTGAATATAATCACTAGTGAGCTCAACACTTGCTTCAGCCTACTTCTGCTTCCCATTGTGCCGTTGGTGCTATTCCTGGCACCCACTGGACCCTTGTATTTGATCAGCACTGTGATGGAAGGCAAATTTGCCAAGTTCTATCAATATCTGATCAGTGCAATAACTGCTTGTCTATGGAATGTGCCCTGGCTGTCAATGATAACGTTTGTGATGGGCTCGAAAACCATTACAAACGAGGTAAGTGATTAGGGCTTACAACCGTTTGATTCTATTTGAAAATAGGAATTTAAAAATCAAACAATGATGTAAGTTATCTATTCGTTTTATACACTACAAGTACTTAACAATTATACAGATGATATAAAAAGAAATTACTACGAAAATTCAAAATGAAATCGTTAAAAATTTTTTTTACAGGCCAACAAAACAGCCAAGATTCTAGCAAAAATTCCACGTACTGGTACCGGTCTAGATAGAATGGTAAATACAAAGCAAAGATTACATTAATACATACATAACATAAATAACTATTATACGGCATAGGTTGAAAAGTTCCTCCTAAAGAATTTAAGACAGCAGCCCATACTAACAGCCTATGGATTTTTTGCTTTAGATAAGAGCACATTATTCAAAGTAAAACCTCGAATAATATTATAAATGAACGAAACTAAACTTATTTAATATTATTACAGCTCTTCACAGCAATATTCACGTATATGGTCATATTGGTACAATTCAAGGAAATGGAAAATTCTACGAAATCATTGCAAAGTGTCTAATTCAAAACGTTTGATGTTTTTTGTTTAAATAAATAAAGTATTGTATTAAATTATTTTCACTTACTGAATCATGAGTCAAGCAACCAGTTGCTTTTGATTTATAATTTTTTCGCCATTTTCTGTACTCGGCTTTGATGACAGCAGCATGACGTTTCCAATACTTTCCTTCAAGCACAACCGTCTGTGAATAGAATAAAGCAATATAATTACCATTAACCAGCTAAATAATTATATAGATATACACGTCCGAGACATCTAGATTTCATACCTTACACATCTTTATTATATATTTTGTTTTGTATCTGGAAAATGTGGTGTCGTATGGCCCGTCTCGTATTCATTTGTCAACTGTTTTGAAATCCCAGAACAAAGCAAAGTCAATAACTCAGTATTACTGGGTAATCAGAATTTATGAAACTATACACCCTCCACTTGGAGAAATTTGCCAAATGGAAACGTTTTGTAAGCTTGATAAGATTAAATCTGTTTTCTATTTATTTATTTTACTGGGTACATAGTCTCCTAACTCTATCAAGTTCATCAAAAAGCCTAGATAAGCGTCTGCTCAAGTAGCCGTCTGTACGGTCTCTATCTGACTCTCAAGATGTTTGACTGACTGACAAATAAACCATAATATGGGTGTGGCATGCAAGTTGTGCCTCCATAACCGAGACAGAAGTGCAGGGACTACTACGTGTAAACTTGTTTGTGTGATAAGCTAATTAGCAGATATTGTGGGAGGTGTGTAGGTGATATTTACAGTTGTTTTGTGTGGAATTCATTCACTCAAGGTGTATAATACGGTCCGTTAGTAGTTCAACTGTGCTTAAAATACATTCAACCGTATGATATTAAATAGAATCGTTGAAGAGATACATTTCAGCAATAAATGTATTCAGAAATTATTGAAATGATGTTCTATTCCTTGTTTTCGAAATAAGAAATAGAATTTTATTGACTCGACAGATTTTGGTATATATTTATGAAAATTAAAATAATGTACGCATATTTCTTCTGATTTGGAACGTAAGATTAATTTTGTGCTATAAATAATAGCAACAATAGGTGAACGATAGCCAAATATAAACGCTCGCTCTTATCACGTGCTGCAAGTCGGAGCAAAGGGGAGCCCAAACAGTATCTGGGGCTATACTTGCCGTGATTATCTCCCGCTGAGTTAACGGCGCACGACATTGATCACGCCCTGAGTGAATGATTGTTCCCTGCCAACACAATCAAATCGAAACAAAAAAATATTAGACTGTGGTGCTCCATGTGGGGCAACTACTGGCACGATAGTACTAATTGAGGAGAACCCGGTTAAGGTTGGTTACGCTAAGGCTAATTCGTATACGTCAGCTGTGGGGCTTGATTAGCCGCCTTCAAGTGTTGCGACTCTCCATAGACAGGAAATCGAAAGCATGAAATAACCAATAAAATAGTTGAAGGAATAGCGAATAAAAAAATATAACAGACCATACTGATTAATATTATCACACCGCTCAATAAGTTCCCGGCCTAACAAGGAAAAACACTTTTTTTTTTTGAAAATTTTGTTTCATTCATCAATATAGTTTCAATCTACGGCTATACACTCAGTCCAGCGCTTCTCCAACCTATCTATGCCATTTTTGTAGAAAGATGAACTTTTACCCTCAAAATAGGTCTCAGTATCGACAATCACCTCCTCATTTGA
>JBANCZ010000905.1:0-27184 GCA_037040025.1 Sphaerogastrella javana | reverse complement strand
GCCTGTTACACACAAATCGACTTTGCACAAAGTTAATAGACCCTTTTTGTGTTTTTTAAACACAGGGTCTAAAAACGGCACACCTTAGCCCAGACTCAAAAGCAGCAACACGAACGCTGTTTAGAATAATTTAATGATAGACAAGCAACAACAACAACATCAACAACAACATCAACAACACCAACATAAACGAACAGCAAAATTGAAAAAGAAAAAAAAAATACAAACAGCAGATGATGTCGCCTGGCACTTTCAATTGTCTTTTGCATGCAACAAATACAACATGAAATGCACACACACCAACACAAATACACCAACACAAAAACACCAATACACACAGCAACACACACACCAACATAAACATAGACACACGACTTCTGTTTCGTTTGGTTTGTTGTTCAAAATTTCCCTTTTCTGTTTTTAAAGAGTTGGAGTGTGCATGTGAATGTGTGTGTTTGTGCTGGTGTTGATGTTTGTGTTGTTGTTGTTGTTGTTGCTGGTGTTGTTGTTGGTGTTTGTGTGTGTGATCGATGAGCAGCAACAATAACAACAATCGCACAATCTTTAGAGCTTTGGCTGCCGACGAACAAGCGCGTTCGACGTTGTCTCTCTCAAGGTTTATTGGCCTTTTGGCTCACTCTCTGCATGTGCGTGTATGTGTGTGTATGTGTGTGTATGTCTGTGTGTGTGTGTGTGTATGTGTCGCTGTTTTAGCCAAGTTTGCGCGCTCGTTTGACTGGGCTTTGGCTTGGCCCTAGTGTTAGTGAAATCATGCACAGGCCATCGAGACATCGACACATCGACTTTGACTTGGACTTCTTGCTAAATATTTCTTTGCCCCTTCTTCTTCTTCTTCTTCTTCGTCTTCTACTACTACTGCTTTGTCTTCTTCTTGCTACTTTTTTATTTTAGACATGAAATTTTCTATTTGCTCGAGTACAACAAAACGTGAGCCACTGACTCTAGCACACATACCATGGCTCTAGCTGTGGCTCTGGCTCTGGCTCTGGCTCTGGCTCTGGCTATGGCTCTGGCTGTGGCAAGTTGTAGGCCATTAAGCGGCTTACTTCACAGCCTCTGCCTCTGCCTCAAATAATATGTGACTATTCGGCACGTAGATATATGGCTGCGACTCAAAAACAACACCAGCAACACCAACAACAATAACAACATCAAGCAGCAGCAGCTTCTAAAACAGCAACAATTATTTGACCAATAACTCAAACTGTCAGTCAGTTTGCCACGCAGGAGCCAAAGTGCTTTAAAACTGCACGGCACTCCGGACTCCAGACTCTAGACTTTAGACTCCATGCTCCAAGCCCAAGTCATGCCACTTTATCATTCCATAGAAGGAGCCAAAAAATCCAAACTTGGCTCTTAAATATCGCGAATGTAATCTTACCCAAATCCAATGAATCAAGCTTGAAAATGTTGAAGCTTTTCAGCGCTCTATCGATCATGCACACAGGAACTGAATATACACAAACACACCCGAAAAAAAGTCTACTAGAGATGATTGTTAATTATTTACAACTGTTTAAACTTTGCTTTTTTTTTTTTTTAATATGGAAAAACTTGTTCAAATCTATGGATCTTTAACATGAATGTGTTCTTAGTGTGTGTGTGTTTTTCAGTCAAAATATTTAACATGATATTTGTTATGTACTCTATACTATGAGCATATCGGATTTCCGCCTTAATTCACCAACGCAAATTCATAAATGAGTATGGGATGGGCACAAATTGAATGATTCAAGATTTTACATTGGGCGTATTTGTAATTTGTATTCTATCAATCAATTCTTCAGATGCAACTCATTTTGGTTATACTATATGTAGTACAGTACTATAAATAGTATACGTTTTTCAGATTTTGTGCATATTATAATTTATTCAATAATACCGAAACATTATGTTTCCCTACGATTTTTAATGAATAATCCCAACTGTTTACGACTAGATCAACTTATCTTCAAATTTTGATAGTTGATTTCATTCAACTTAGTATAGTATATTTCCCATAGAATAGGGGGTATAGACCCATATAATATGATAAACTATATTGTACAGTATATTAGATCTATTAAATAGGTATAAATTAATATCTATGCCTAGAGAAATCAGAGCAAAGCCCTTACAATCATGAGGAAGTTAAATAAATCTCGTTCAATTTCAGAGGTTTTTGTATGCCTCTTAACTGTTATATTAATTGTAATCCATAGATTAATTAATTTTCAATGTTGAATCTTGTTTTCTTTTTTTTAATTTTTATTTTTTGGCCGCAACAAATTGAAATTGTTATCATCGTTTCGCTTGAAATGTTACATGCAGCGAAATGCAGTGATGCATTGTGTTAAATGTACAAAATAAATCTCCCGAAGTTGAAAGTGAAATGATATAAATAACAGTTCGACAAACTGATTTCAATTCGAATCTATATAAATATTATGGTATACAATTAACCTTAAAATTTAATTGAATTTCGAAGTAATGTATAACATTTTTGGCTGCGTGCTAATCAAATGGAAATGATCTACAATTAATGCAATCCGAATATTTTTGAAGATTCATCTAAGGCTAGTTTCACTGGGCAATGTTCGCGGCCACGCCCCACGTTTTGTATACCGGTGCGTAGGCAACAAAACACAACCACAGTGTTGCATGCCCCAAGTCAAGCCAAGACAATCTTAAACCAAAGCCAAGTCGAGGCAAATCGAGGCGAATTGAGTCAAGCCAAGGCAAACGAAGCGAGGCGAATTCGTTTGAATTCGATTCGATTATGCGAATGAGTTGAGCCGTTGAGTTTGTTGGTTGTCAAGGGATTTCAGCTATGCCAAGAATCTGGCACACAAATCAATACAAGACTCGACAAACTAGAAAAATACACACACACACACACACAGACGGATAGATAGGCAGACAGAGAGACAGACGCGTATACAATTATACACCTGTTGTGGCTTGTTGCAGGTGCGGACTGAACGTTTATTTTGATTAGTTATGTTTTGTTGTTTTGTCTCATAAAATGCGGATTTATGACTCACACTCACACACACTCACACACACTCACACTCACATTCATATCACAAACATAATGAACAATATATTTGAAAATCGAAATGTTAAGGGAATCTCTGTGATGTTTTTTTAGCGCATTTGGTCATGGGAAAAGCGACAAATGTCTGTGAGATGCATATGAAAACGAATTAGAATAATAGAAGAAGAAAAAAAAGGAGAAGGAAAAGAAGAATAAGGAAACACGAAAGACCCGGTCAACGAATTTTAATGCGCCAGGGCACAGAGCACACAATACAAAAGACTTAAGCAACAAACTAACTAACTCAGCCACGTTCTCTCACACAAACACACACACACACACACACACGCACATGCACAGACATACACACACACACACACAGATACAGATATCTATATGTATTCATGTTGCCATAGTTATGGGTAGGGCTGGAACCTTGAACCTGCTAGGTCACATTAAGAGAACTACAACAGTTTCTTATAGGTACTATCAAAACGGACTGCTTACTGCTGAACCACGCCTTCATTTGCATGTTTTTTTTTTAACTAACTTAAAAATCCCATAGATAGACTTAATTTTGGGTTTCTTGTAAGTGTGTGTGTGTAGATTTTTTGTCGAAAATTTCTTGTTCGATTTGTCTAGCTATAAAATTGATATGGAAAGTGATGCAGTGGAATTATTGATATTTTGATATTTTCTAAGAAATTCTTGTCGTATAATATGCTCAAACTTGGATATTCGATAGATAAAACGTAATGAAATTTCATAAAAAATTTGATTTCTTTGTAACTGTAGAACAGCATAAAGTTTTACTTCTCTCATAACTGTGGAACATGAATTAAAACATAACTGTAATATTATATATAGGGTATTATTATGTTATAAGGTTTAAGTTATACCAAACATTTGAACTTTTTGTTTATAATTCTTTTTCCGAGAGTTTCAAAGTTTATGACAGGAAATTTTAAATATATTCTTGAGTATTCAAAATGTCTTTAAGATTTATTTTATTCGCATTTGGGATCATATTTTATTAGTATATTATGATAACAACTCATATTATATTAGTATTATATATTCATATTAGTATATCCATTAATGATATAGAATTTGTTTATGTATAATATATATACTATATATAGTTTGTTTTAATGTTCTAAAGAAAATTTCCTTGCAAAATTTAAACATCGTCCTTGAACAAATTGGCCATTTTTGCATATTTCTTGAAAAATTATTGAATAATGATACATTAAATTATTTAATACTATAAAAATTTAATATTAAACTTTACCAACAGTTGATAATAATTATAATTATTGCATGAATCTGCCAAATATAAAGATTTAGAACACTTAAACATTGCAATTATATTGATATAAAAAAAGCAATACATATTCACTGCTATTAATTGAATGACTGTGCCTAACTGTTAATTGCCACATGAGTCTGTGTGTGTGTGAGTGTGTGTATTTAATTGAAAATTCCTATGCTTAAGCATTTTTTTTTTTGCTATTCCGCACTTATTTCGCAACGCTGCTCATAGTTACTCATTGATTACAAATGAGAACTTCCATTATAAATTGCCCTGTTGTTGTTGTTCTTGGGACAACATAGACGAAGGCAACAACAACAACAACAACAGTAACAACAACAACAACAACAACAACAACAACAACAACATCATCAACATCGCGGCGACTGCAGGCAGGCAGAAACGTCTTAGCATTGGAATGCGGTCGAACTCGACTTGAAGCCAAGCCAAGATTTTGTTATTTGTTGTAGCCGAAATGAGAGAGAGAAAGAGACAGAGAGAAAGAGAGAGACAGAGAGAGAGAGAGAGAGAGAGATAAAGAGAGAGAGAGAGAGAGACATAGTGGCACAATGCGAGCGAGAGAATGAAAGACAGGCCGACAAAGTCACAGATCGAGAGAGAGAGACACAGAGAGAGAGAGAGAGAGAGAGAGAGAGAGTGAGAGCGAATGTGTACGTTTGGAATGAACGACCGGCTGACTGACTAACTGACTAACTGAATGAATGAATGAATAAATGAATGACGGGCAGCTGCCACTTTTGAGCACTTGGACCATGTCCGCATGTCTTGTTAACAGAGCCAAAAAGCCAAACGAGTTATCTTTAACTCGCTATCTAACTCTTTTATTGAGACCCTCCCCTCCTAAGCAACAGACACCCGCTCTTTCTCTCTCTCTCTCTCTCTCTCTCTCTCTCTTTCTCGCTATCTTGATCTCTCTTTACTTTTTCCCCTTTCGCTGCGTATTGACATTGTCAATTCGTAGGCACTTATCAGGCCATTTAGCACAAATTTGTTGGCCAAATTTGAAAACGCAACCGCAAGCCAAGCCCCAATATCCAAGCCCAAAAGTTGTAGCCAAAGCCAAACCTAATTCGAAAATCAAATTGAGTTTTAAGCATCAACTGTGAGTGCGCACATTGGCGCATGCATTAAACACAACAAGTACAACAACAACTACAGCAACCACAACAACAACTACAGCAACAACAATAACAATAAACAACATTTGTTGTTGGTTCGCATTTTTTTTTTTAAATATTTTCTTTTTGGGCATAAATATTTATGTTAAAGGCTTTTGCCACTAAACAGGTGAAAGTTTGTCTCACCAATGGTAATCAGCAGTAAAAAGCAACAACAACAATCACAATAACAACAACTACAACACCAACAATCTCAACAACAACTACAACAATAACTAGCAGCTAGAACAACAGAATCAACAATGTCTCTCTGAGCTTTTTAGTATTCTTGCCATGTTTTATTTATAATTTTTTGCCTTTTGTTTTTGTTTTTTAATAATTTTTAATATGACAAAAATTGTTGTTTTATTTTTTGTTTCTTGGATAAAGTTGAATTCTACATTTGGTTTTGGTTCATTAATTCAATTTTACAATAATCAGCTTCTATTTGTTATTTTTGTTTATGCTCTTTGGATCTGGGCCAAATAGTTGAAACAACAACAATAAAAACAATAATTTAATCATGTTTGAGCTGAGCTACTGATGACACTGAAGGTGAAAGCGAATTCTACTAAATGTGAATCTTATACTCATTTTTTTCTTAAATTTTCTAGTTACCATTTTAGTTTTTTAATGGGAAAATCCCAAAAAGAAACAAGGCATGACAATATATGGGTATCTATTTATGAATATTATTACTACAACAAAAATAAATTCCTCCAAAAGTATTTAAGTAAGGAATTCAATAATTTAAATATATATTTTTTTAGTATTGTATTTCTCTGTGTTTAGTATTTTGTTTCTCTTGAATTTTTGTTCTCTGTGAACCCAAAATATTGCTTTACAATCTTTATTTTAATGGAGACTGTTGTCTTTAATCACAGAAATTTATATTCGCATAGTATACTGGATATATAAGCTTAAATCCGGTGTTTGTGACTGGGAATCGTCCTCAAAAAAGCCTGTAAGTCATGGTCTTCAACCTACCTGGGCCGATTTTCACGTTCCTTGTCACTAAGGTCAATATTACCGTCTTTAAACCTTCGAAACCATTCCCAAAACGTTGTTGTCGATAAAGCATTGTCACAATATGCTTCTACAAGCCTTCAATGCGGTTCGGCACACGATTTTTTATAAATTGAAGCAAAAAAGTAGGACTTCCCGCATATGCTTTTTTCCTGGTATAAAACTAGGCATATTTACCAAGGAGATGTATTTGTTGTTCCACGATATTGATGACAGTGACCACGGGCTAGAGTTAACAAATATCCATCATAGTGATATACGCTTACAAACACCATGTATTAGTAAACTGAGGATTTGAAATATAGAGGGTAGGGTAGAGAGATCTATTACTTTTAATTGTACTGTAACTAAGTTTATTTATTTTAATTTATTTATTTCCATTTCTCTTGCACGCGCTTTTATTTTATTAAATTTGTATAATTTTCTATTTGCAATTGTTTTTCATGGTTTTCCAAATAATTTTCGCTTCTTTTTTGTAAATTCATGACATTGGCAATTGCATATGATTGCATTTCGCTATTTTTTCTTCGCCTTGAATATTTTCCCTTTGCCTTTGCTTTGTAAGCATTTGGAATGACAAACAAACAAAGGCAAAAGAGCAAATCATAAACAAATGCAAAAATAATAATAACAATCATAATAAGCGTGAAAGAAACCGAAAAAAAACAAACACCGTACTTTCATTCAATTTCATTGAGCAGTGCACGGCCTTCGTCTGTCGTCACCGACTGCAGGCTACAATTTACAGTCTACAGTCTACAGTCTACAGTCTACAGTCTACAGTTTACTGTCTACAGTCTACAGTCTACAGATTACAGCCTACTGCCTATAGCATTGAGTCCGTAGGCCCTCGATTTCCTTTCTCCTCGCTGCTTTCCTTAATCGTTGGCTTTTTTCTTGCAGTCACTGTGAGGTCTACACTGAGTTAAGTGACAATAACAATGTGCAGCAGAGTGACAATCACTCGTGAATGGCAAAAGGCCTAGTCAGACCTGCATGTTTTAGTCGATATACCCTATAATTACAGTTAAAGCGACTAACCCAATGGGAGTATAGGTAATTAAAGCGATTACGGTTAAGTATGGTCAAAAAGATCGGTTAATCGATTATTCAATCTTATGATTAATTTTATTCTTGCGATTACTCAAATTACAAATGGCATTTTTTTTTATTCGATTAAATCGATATTTTTAGAAAAATAATCGATTATTGTGTATCATATTAATTAATCGTGCCAAAGTTTGTTTAGATTAATTCGATTTAAATGTATAATTTAAATACCACATTTAATTTTTTTTACCATTTTTAATTTTTATAGAATATAATTTTTTTTAAGAATATATTTTTATGTAAAAAGATACCAAATTATCCACAGTAATTTTTTCTCGTATAGTTTTACTTTAAAGCCATATGAAAATGTATGTTTAATTGTAGTTCATCCAGGGTATACGCTAGTCGACTTATAGTACTGAGTTGTTTGGAAATAAATTCCACGTAAGCCACAACCAAAGGTAGTGGTATTTTTTTATATTATATTTTAGTTAAAGCTAAAATAATTACTCGATTTTTTATGGTGTGATCATTTTTTCATGTTGTTGGTTGATTTGTTGTCTACGATGAACTAATGAAGCATTTGTTTATTTATTTACAGTGATGCATCAGCCAGCAGTCTGAAGCTAAACCAGCTATACTCTCTTCCCCTTCTCTACTTTTTCCTACACCCATTGTTGGTGCACCGAGAAGAACGAGAGGCAAAAGTGGATAGAGCGATTGAAATAAGTGGAAAACGGAACACTATATTTAAATAATAATCGATTCAAAGAATCATTGCAATATCGATTGAGCATCAATCTACAGAAATCGTAACCTAAGGACCATGGACTGGGCCGAAGGGGATCTGGTGTGGTTTGATCCCGGTGTGGGTCATCCCATACCTGGTGAAATTCAGGAAGTGCATCGCGCAGCTCAAGTCATTGTTGTTCAGGCCATGATTAAAGGCAAGGTATGTAAAGTCCACACATTTTGTGTGTACATCTTTTTATTTATTTGGCACTCAGTGTGTATAACAGATTTCACACATTATTATGTTCGTTTCTATTTTGTGTGTGTGGTTTTTTTTTTATGAATGCTTTTCACTATTTTCACCTGTCGCCGAGACATGAATTTGCTTTGTTTCTTAAACATTTGGAATTCATAGCATGTCATTTGTCACTTGCCAAAATGCTTATTATACCCTGTAAAATTTCTCAGTCAAATGATAGCATGCAGTGTGTATTATTAGGATTTGTACACATTTCTAAATCGTTTCTGTTATAGGGTATCTGATCGTGCAGCTGCACATCGCATTGCCAACGGAAACAGCTTCAACCGAGTTCTCTCTGCATTCTCTGTAATTGCAACATTGCCGTCAGCGACTCTTGACTTCGTTTCCTTTTCTTTTTCTGATTTTGTTGTTTTTGTATTTTTACCCTGGCAATTATGCCTGACAGCAGCAACATCAGTTCGTCAGCCAAAGGCTTTTGGCTAATAACTGGTAACAGTTATCAATGCCGTTGTGGTTGCAGTTCCTCTTACTGTTGCATTTAACGTTGCAAAGCGCCATGCAAAGAAATCATGCTTTCGGTTGAGCTCCTCCCGCTCCCATTTCCCCCGTACTGGCGGCAACTTCTACCTCTACTTGTGGCTACTTACCGCTTTCTGGCTTTCTGGCTATCTGGCTTTCTGCCTTTCTGTATCCTGTTCACGATCAAGCATCGGTGTATGACAACTTTGCCTGTGGAAGCGTTTTGTTACTCTTGTTTTTCCAGATCGGTTGACATGGATTACAAGCTGTTGCTTCTTTTACAACTGGTTAATGCACTTTGAGAATTAAGCAAGAGCTTTTATACCGAGTCTTTAAGCCGTAAAGCTCTTGCCAATTTAATGCAGAGCTTTGAAGTAGTTTTACAAAGTTGCCGTTAAAAACTTTTACAGTTTGAAGTTCAATTTGTTTAAATTATTGAACATACATACTAGACATTACGTAAGTTGTTATCGATAAGTCGATTAATTACTATCAATTATTAGCGATAAAGCTTTGCACACCTACTGTGCACGCGTATAGCATGATTGGTATAGAATTCAAGTTGAATTGGTTCTATTTAAGCTCTGTTTGGGATTGGCTTGGAGAAAGTGGCGCTCTTTTTTTGTACAAAGAAATGCAGAGTGAGAGAAAGAAGACAGAGTACGAGATAGTTTCAGAGCGCTCTTATTAATTGAATTGAGATCAAGCTGTGAGCGACTGGTTTTTCCATAGAGTTCCCTCTCTATCTCTTTTTTTCTCCTGTCATATTGAAACAAAAAATGTTGCAGTTTGAAAAGTGTCATCTTTGATCGTGTCTATGCTCCTTATTGTGTTGCACCAGTGCCCCTGGCGCTGCCAGAAAACCGAAATAGAAATAGAAACAGAAACGTGTTTCAATCGATCGTTTTTGTAGATCGGGGAGGAGGCAACATATGTACACCAAAAGTGTGGCATCGTCTCTTAGCTCTTGACACTGGTTGCAACTCCTTTCAGTTGCATTCGAGACGGCTGGCTCATCTCATTGGCGGTCCGCTTATTTGTTATTATTATTATTATTATTGTTATTGTTATTGCCTTACGGTCCGGTTAATCGAGTCTATACGGCTCGACTTACCGGTTAGATGCGTATTGTACGCTTTCATCTAGAGCCATGGCAACGCGGTGGCAGCGTTTCGATTACCCCAAGTCCGGCTCAATCCCCATCGCTGGCCCTGCTCTCGCCGCACGTGCTGCGACGCCAACGACCTGCCAGCCTCGAGGATCTTGAGGATCTCTGCGCACAGTCGCAATATCCAACGCCACAGCAATTGCAGCAGCAGATGCTTCGTCGACAGCGACGCCTCAAGTGCCGCTACCCACAGGTGGTCAAGCGACTCTCCACGCTCTGCAGCGATGTGATGGCGCGTCATGTGAGTCAAAACTAAGTAGCTGGTGTTTACACGGTTGTTAGTCGATTCAAACGAAAGAGTGATAGAACTGGAGGTGATTTGTGGAGAAGATCGTCTTATCTTGGGTGAAACTGGAATCAACTAAAATTGAAATTCACTTTCGTACATTTTGCCCTTTATACTTAATTCTCTAATGCTATATTTTTTTGACTTCTAGGCACAGACGTTCGCACTGCAACCGGGTGAGGGTAGTCTCCGGGCACGCCAGGATTTGGGCAGCAGTGGTGTGGAGGATATGACGCTACTGGATGACTTGCATGAGGCATCGCTGCTATGGAATCTGCGTCTGCGCTATGATAAGGGTCTCATCTACACGTTTGCAGGCAGCATACTGATCGCTGTCAATCCGTACAAGATGTTCCCGGATGCCTACGGTCTGGAGGTGGCCAAACAGTATGCTGGTCGTCCGCTAGGTGCACTGCCTCCGCATCTATTTGCCATTGGCGCAGCGGCTCATGCGGCGCTGCCATCGCCGCAGGTTGTTGTCATTTCGGGTGAATCCGGTTCAGGTAAAACGGAATCCACTAAATTGGTTATGCAATACCTGGCAGCTGTAGTACCTGGCGGTGGGAGTGCATCAGCTGTCATCACGGAGCAAATTCTTGAGGCAGCACCACTGCTGGAGGCCTTCGGCAATGCACGCACCGCACGCAATGACAACAGCTCCCGATTTGGCAAATATCTGGAGGTGTACTTCAAGAGCGGCGCCATTGTGGGTGCCAAGATCACTCAGTATTTGCTGGAGAAATCACGCATTGTCACACAAGCACCGGGGGAACGCAATTACCATGTCTTTTATGAGATGCTCGGCGGTCTTAGCGAAACCGAGCGTGCCAAATACGGTCTGCTCGAGGCGGACAAGTACTTCTATTTGAATCAGGGCGCAACCGACTGTGCCAGCGGCCGTGTGGACTGGGCATCCCTGCTCAGTGCCATGCAAGTGCTTGGCGTTACCGAAGGTGAACGTGAGGGCATTGTGCGTGTTCTCGCCGCAGTCCTGCATTTGGGCAATGTCTATTTCCATCGCCGGCAGCTGCGTCATGGCCAAGAGGGCGTTGAGATTGGTTCCGATGCCGAAATCAAATGGGCTGCACATCTTTTGCACATCAGCGCCGAGGGCATGCATCGTGCGCTTACCAGCCGCACCACAGAGGCCCGTGCTGAACGCCTCCACACACCCCTGGGTATTGATCAGGCATTGGATGCCCGCGATGCCTTCGCCAAGGCCCTCTATGCGGGCTTGTTCAATTGGCTGGTATCGCGCATCAATTCGATTGTGCAAAAGGGCGGCACCCATGATGCCCACCGCATCAGCATACTGGACATCTTTGGCTTTGAAGATTTGGCGGAAAATAGCTTTGAGCAGCTCTGCATCAACTATGCCAATGAAAATCTACAGTTGTATTTTAACAAGCATGTCTTTAAGCTCGAACAGGCGGAGTATGCGCGTGAGCGTCTAGAGTGGACACCGCTGGCTTGGGATGATAATTTGCCAGTGATACATCTGCTGGCCAAGAAGCCTGTAGGTATATGCCATCTCCTCGACGATGAGTCGAATTTTCCGCGTGCCACCGATCTGAGTTTTCTCGAGAAGTGCCACTATAACCACGCGTTAAGCGAACTCTACGCTCGTCCACGCATTGGCGCTCAAGAGTTTGGTGTCACACACTATGCCGGTCAGGTGTGGTACTGTGTAGATGGATTTCTGGACAAGAATCGCGATGCGCTGCGTAGCGATGTACTTGAGCTCTTAGCCACCTCCCGCCTGCCCTTGGTCAGTGAATTGACCAAGCAGCTGCGCGCCCAACGGGATGCAGGCAAAACGCTGCCCAAAGGCAGCAATGGACGCTTTGTAACCATGAAACCACGCACACCAACGGTGGCGGCACGCTTTGCGGATTCACTACAGCAGCTGCTGCAATCGATGGGCCGTTGCCATCCGTGGTTCGTGCGCTGCATCAAGCCCAATCAGGAGAAGCAGCCGCTGCGCATGGACATGCCCTGTGTGCTACAGCAGCTGCGCTACCTGGGCATGCTGGACACCATACAGATACGCCAACGTGGCTACCCGGTGCGTCTGCGCTTCCAGCATTTCGTGGAACGTTATCGACATCTGTTAAACTCGCCGCTGGCACGGGGCACGCCCTACCGTGAGCTGTGCCGCATGCTGCTTGAACAAATGCCGCGCACCGGTGTTGAAGGACCCGACTATCAGCTCGGCGCCACACGAGTCTTCCTCCGTGAGGCGTTGCATCGGGCGCTTGAGAGTGGACGCACAGAGCGACTTCGTCAGGCGGCCGTCCACATACAGCGTCATGTGCGTGGCATGCTGGTGCGCCGGCAGTTGGCGCGACGTCAACTGGCCGCCACACGACTGCAGGCACGTTGGCGCGGGCAGCGTCAACAGCAGAGGTACGAGCAGCTCCGTCATGGTGTGCGCACCGCTCAACGTCTTTGGCGAGGCAAGCAGTCGCGTCGTCGTGTACAGCAACTTCGCTCCGATCATCGGCGTCGGCAGGAGGCACGCGAGGCAGCGCAGCGTGCACGGGAGGCGCGTGAGGCCAAGCAAGCGGTGCTAGAACGCAGTCAGCTGAGCTATCTGGACATACCTGCCGAACTGGCTTTTATTTACTCCAAGCTACAGGGCTGGCAGCCGCCGCACAATGACCGACATCTGGTTAAGGTTTTGGGCACAGTACCAGGACCGCCAGTAGCCAGTGCACAACTGCCTGGCGATTTAGCCCAGTTCAGTTTTGGCAAATTCAGCAGTGTCTATTGTAATGGTTTGCGGTTGCAACCGCGTCGTGAGCCCATCACAGCACCGTTACTCACACGTGCCGCCTCCCGAGATCAGGATTTCCAGGATGCGCTGGCCGTGTTCAAGCTCATACTGCGCTGGAGCAATGACAAGGCTCTGGAAGGCGAGGGCGCCAAGGAGAAACTTCTTTCCGATTATATCGTGCACAAGGCACTCAGCTCGCGTGGTCTACGCGATGAGATACTCGTCCAATTGTGCAATCAGTTGCATGGCGCCGAACCCGCGCTCGCAGCACGTCTTTGGCAGCTGTTGGGTCAGTGCCTGTGCTGCTTCCAGCCGAGTCCAGCCTTCAGCAAGTACCTGCTGAAGTTTGTCATGGACGAGGCGCCCGCCTCACCCACGCCCACGCGTCAGCTGCTGCAGCGTCAGTTGCTGAGACAGCAGAGCAGCAGCAGCAGTAGCACTGGTGGCGCTGGCGCCGCCGCCTGTCGCAGCTTTGTACCTGCCTGGCTGGAGTGGCGCGCATGGTCGCGCGGCTGTGACATGGCCCTGCCGCTAACGCTGCCCGATGAGGCCAGTCAGACAGTCGCGGTGGATTCGTGGACCAGCTGTGAGGAGGCTGCTGCCTTGGCTGTTAGTCAGCTTGGCGTGGCTAGTCGTGGCTGGACACTGGTGCTGGATGATGGGCAGCAGCTGACAGACAGTTGCGGTTTGGATTATGTTATGGACTTGATAGCCGAGAAGGAGCTGTGTCCGGCCTTCCCGGCGCCGCGCAGCGATTTATTACGTTCCGGCGCCAAATTCACACGTACAACGCTGCCGGAGGCGGTAAAGCGACCCGGTGTTCCACCTCCGGCTCCTCCCACGACTGGCAGTGGCACATCATCCACTGGCGCTGTTAAGCGTAACGAAGAGCAACTGGAGGCATCACATTCGCCACAGCGACGCAGCAGTCGTGAGCTGCTCTCGCGCAGTTCGGCGTTGAATGAGCGCTACTTCGAGCGCAGTGCCAACGAGGAGGAGCCAATCACACCCCATCTGCTGCCCAGCAGTTCTACCGGCGCCCAGTCCAAGTCACGCTCCAAGTCTTTAGATGATTTGCTTTCCGGCGACATGGGCAGTCAGCTGCCGTTACCGCTGGCATTGGACAGTGATTCGCAGGAGTCGCCGTTACACACACTGGCGCTGGGTCTGTCCGAGAGTCGTCTCAATGATCGCTATCATTCCGCTGAGCGACTGGCGCCCATGGGCAAAGAGTCAGCGCCACGCTACCAGAAGTCACAGCATGCCGGACGCCGTTCGCATGCCGCGTCCCATGGATCGGCCCATTCGAGCAAATACAACATGGACAAGTCGGAGTATGCGACTCGATCGTCGGCCATGTCCGATACAAGCGAGGCGCCATCACTGGCGTCGCATGTGCGGCGTGTGCGTGTACCATCACAGGCATCCGATGTCGATCAGTTCTTAGATGACTTGTTCAGTCCAGTGCTTGATGGTTCACTCGATGAGCTGTCCGATGCCCGCTCACTGGCGGCCAGCATACGTGGCAGCAAATCAGCAGCACCCGAAGAACACCAACAGCAGGTGGAGCAGACGCCAGCTAATTTGTACGAATTCATAGAGGATTGTCTGTCTGAGGAGGAGCTAGAACTGGAGCTGGAGCAACTAAGCGCTTTGAGCTGCCAGCGTCAATTGGTGCAGTGCATCAAGGGTGGCGGCAGTACAGAGCATAGCAATACGGCTGCCGCAGATCCGCTACTCCATCAGCTGATGCAGTTGCCTGGCGGTGAACCAGATGCCGCTCCTGCTGCACTCTACCAACAGCAGGTGCAACGCGCCTTTCTTCAGTCTGCCATGGCACAGAATTTGCAGATACAGCAGCAGCTGCTCGCCCAAAATCAGGCACTACAAACGCTACTCAGCCAGCAGCAGGCTCAGGCCCAAGCACAGGCTCAAGCAGGCACATCTCCGCCAGCAGGCACTGCACTGGCTTCGGCCAGCAGCAGCAGTTCACCGCCGCCGGTAGGTACTACGCCCATGCGTTTAAAGACTACCACAATGCTAACAACCACGCGCAGCAGCAGTCTGGTACTGGAGGCCACCGCTGGCATGCAACCACCGGCGCCACCGCCGCCGCCGCCCATGCCTCCACCGCTGGAGATTAAGGATCCCTCAGAGACGCGACACTTCCTCGACCCGTATGGGCGTGCAAAAACCGTACGCATTGGCAAATGGCGCTGGCCACCGCCGCAAGGCGAGCCCCAGTTCCAAACCGAGGAGGATTTCTTTGCGTTCAAGCTGCGTCAACAGCAACGCAAGACCACGCCACAGGCGCAGCACAGTTCGAATGCGAATACCACTGCCACAGCCATTGAATGGGAGGAATTCGAGATTGAATCCTGCAAGAGTCCCACCCCCCCTGCACTGATGGGTAGTAGCCTGCCCGTGCTGCTGCGTAGCAGCATGCGCCTGGAGACCAATGGCCGTGACGTGCAGGATGCACAGCAACAGCAGCCAATGACTACGACGACCACAACAACGATAAGCGCCACGAAGTTGGCGAAGAAGAGCTTTGAAATTGGCGCCGATCGACCGCCGCCAGGTAGCGTGGGTAAGCTGAAGCTTAGTTCAGAGATGCGTCAGCGCTTGGAGCAGGTAACTGCCGGTCACTCGGTGCGCTCCACCGTCTCGAACAAGTCCGAGCAACGTGCACCGGCTAAGCTGGAGGATACACGGAAAATGATGCTACAGCAGCAACTGGGCGGACTCTTTGCCAGCGCAAATGCGACGCCAGGTGAATCATCGTTAGCCACGGTGCGCACTCAGATTGAGCGCATGGAAGGCAAATTGTCACCGCCGCCGGCACCAGTTGGTTCGGGTGGGGCTGGTGGTGCTGGCAGTGCGTGGCCGGGTGTGTTACTGCCACCGGCGCCGAATGTTCCGGCACCGCCACCGCCAATACGACCGCCAAATATGGCACCACCTGCGCCACCGCCGGCACCACAAAGTCCGCCAGCATTGCTGCAGCAACAACAGCACCTGCAGCAGAATGCGCCGGATAGCGATGAGCCGGAACCGGAGCCCGATTATCGCAAGGAACACGTGCCAGCATTCATTCAGCGCCAGGAGCGCGATACCTTTGGTGCTGTGCGTCAGCCGATGTCTGCACAGCATCATCACCAGCAGCAGCATTTGCATTATCAGCAGCAGCAACAGCAGTCGCTGCATCAAATGCATCACCATCATCAGCAGCAGCTGCAGCAGCACGAGCAGCACGTGTGGGAGCAGGAGCTGCAAACGGAACGGGAACGCAGCCGCAGTCGTAGTCGTTCGCGAGATCGCGAGGATTACTCCGAATCGGTATGGGATCGTGCTGAAGTGGAGGGTCCAGCCTCGGGTAGCGGCAGCGAGAAGGAGCGCGAAAAGCGTGAACGCGAACGGGAGCGTCTCTATGAACTGCGCCAGGTCGAACGTGAAAAAGAAAGCCACAAGGTCTATCAACCGGCACCACCGCGTGTCATACAGGCAACCCTGGACACGACCGGTGCTAAAGCAGCTACCAGAGAGCGGGAGCGGGAGCGCGAGCGAGAACGAGAAAGGGAACGAGAGCGAGATAGCTTGACCACATCAACGCCGGCCACCTTCCGCACGCACATGGCACAAAAATATGAGCACGAACGTAAACGCAAGAGCTCAGCCAGTTCCGCAGGTGTACGTGAAGAGTTGCTGCTCATGGATGCCAGCATGTCGCCGGTGGTGGTGCCAGCGCCGGTGCCGCCGCCGCCAGTTACGCCAACCACAGCCACTGCAGCCAGTACTTCTGCCGGTAGCGGTGTTGCGGTAGTAGCTGCAGGTGCGGGCCTGGTTAGCGGCTCGAGCGCTTGCCTCACCTACAATCGGGTGCCATGGAAGCTGCGCGTTCGCAAGGAGGTTTTTCAGCCGCACGAGACCATTGGTCCGCCCGTGGCATTGGATCTGCTGTTCGCTCAGGTGCTGAGCGATGTATTTGGTGTAACGCCCTGTTTGAGGATAACGCCGCAGGAGAAGAACGCTGCGCTGAATATGCTGCATGGCCATGGCGTCAGTGTGGATACACTGGCTGCACGAGGTCAGCAAGTGCGCGCCCTGGTAAAGCGCCATCTGGTCGATATGGCACGCGATTGGCCGCTATATTTTGCGCGTCTATTTGCCGTGCAGGGTGCACCACTCTATCCGGATGTCTCGATAATGGGTGTCTCGCATAGCGGATTATATTTGGCGCGCCGAGATGCTGATTATTTGATTGTCGTTCAGGCCATATCTTTTGCGGAGATCCAGAATGCGGTGACCCTCCCACGACCCGCCGCACTGCAGCTCAATCTACGTAATGGCAAGCACCTGGCACTGCATGCCACACGCGCCGCTGCCATTCAGTCCATGATCACGGCATTTGTGCTCGAGTTCCGCAAGGTAAGTGAGCTTTTAACAACTTTGTTGATCTTTTTCCACATTTTAAAGCTACAATACAACAATATTGAGCTTCCACATTATAGTTAACATTGATCCAACTGAAAGTTTTATGTTGTCGGTACAAAAAACATCGGTGAGCTTTAAGCTGGTTCAGCTAACAGTTGTGGTTGTTTTAAAGCTTAATAGCTTGTAAAATAGACAGATTGAAATGTATATTGAAGTCGAAGCGAAATTATGAACGCTTATCAAGCTCAATGCCATGGGAAAAGCTTTTTTAAATTGACTTTACAATTAAGGGAGGCGAAACGTGCACTTTGAAATTTTAGCCAACAGTTCGAACAGCTTTAATACTAAGAACATTTCTAAAATATACAGCTTAAAGTTAAACAACAAGTGCGACCAAACTTAAAACAATGCGAAAAATTTTGTTTTAATCAAGCTTACCATTGTGAAAGGTAATGAAAGTGCACATTAATGTTTTGAACCGGCTACTGATTAGTTAAACCTTATTCTTTACTCGATATGTATTTTGAATTTACTATAAACTTATGTTTGCTAAAAGCTTAAAGCTTTTAAAACTGTTAAAGCTCTTGTGCTTACATCCTTATATATAATGCAAGCGTATACCTGAGCTACATTTTTTGCACTTGTTTTCGTAGTATAAGTTGCATTTTCACAAGTAGCTTTTGAAGCACTCTGGGTCTGGTCTCACACTGGCCAGTGTGACCATATATAGCATGACAGACAGGCAGGCAGGCAGTTGGCACCCAATGACGGACAGACAGCATTTGGATTTGATGTCATGGCATTTAGCTATCTATCGATTGCAGTTGCAACTGTTTCTTTCATTTCTTTTGTTGATATGCAACTTTTAAGTTATTTTAATTTAATACAGTTTGAGGCGCTTCGAAACTAGTTGAATGCCAAAAATACAACAACAACAACCCGAACAACAAATAAACTAAAACACAACAGATAAATAAAAACCTGAACTTGTCGTAGCACTAAACCCGATTGGGAGAGCGAACGAACAAAACAGTTAACTTTGGCGCAAATAAGAAAGAAATGAAGATAAAACGAAAGAAAGAAAGAAAGGTAGTACGAATGAAAGAAAGAAAGAAAAACAAGCCGACCGACCGAAAGAAAGGCCGAACAAACTAAGCTCTGAAACGGTTTAATCCACTTGCTGGTGCGCTATTCGTATTTCTCTTAAGCTTCTTCACATTTGTTGTTGTTGCCGTCTTTTGTTAACGCTCGGCTTGTCTCCAGCTCCAGCTTTTCACTCAACTAGCTTTTCTTTCTCTCGGTCTCTCGGTCTTCTTCGCTCTTTCACTCTCTCACTATCTCTTTATCTCTATAAATGTCTCTGCGAGAGAGCTCTGTCAGAGGGAGAGAAACAGAGAGAGAGAGAGAGAGAGATCTCTCTGGCGTTTTGTTGCTGTTGTTCTGCTCGGCTGCCAGTGAAATGGTCAGTCGAAAATGGCAACTCTAACTCAGTGTTACTGGCAGAGTTGCCACAGTGCTGGCCGTTTGCCAGTTGGCCAGCCTCTGACCAGTCTGCCCAGTTTTCAGTTTGTTACTAATGTTCGGTAACGACACCACGCAGCGCGCATACAAAGAATAGCTATAGCTATATACGATATATAGCTATAGCTATAGATAAACCTATAGCAATACGTCAATACGCCTAACCATTAAGTTCCACTAATTCTTCAGTCTACACTCTACAGTCTACAGTCTACAGTCTGTAGTATACGGTCTGCACTCATCAAAGCTTCTGTTTATGTTGCTTTCGTTGGTTTTTCTTTTTCTTTTTTTTTAGTTTTGTTTTTGTTGTTGTACTGTGTGTTGTGTGTTATGTTGTGTTGTTGTATATAGTGTTGTTTTCGTGCCAATGTTGACCAACTTATTGCTTATAGCTGTTACTGTTTCTGTGTGCTGTTGTTGTTGTTATTAGTTTTTTTTTCCTGTGCCGCTTTGTTTGTGCCATGAATGAAATGTTTTTGTTTTTTTGTTATTTGCCACAGTTAAAGATAGCTGTAACTGTATGCTATATGCCTGACCCATTAATCGACAGCCGATTCGCATCAGCAACAGCTCAAAAGTCGGCTCTAAACACCACATGTACTATATTTATGTACTAAATATACAACATCATGTTAAACTCTATTTTATAAACATTATATTTTCATTCATATCGAAATGTCACTCGTGTAACTGCTTACTAAATTATTAATAATAGTAATCACACACAGATTGTGGTGTTAGATCAAATGCAATCTGATGGTATTCATAACACTCACTCGCTACACTCAATGTTTAAACATATTGTTATAGTACAATTTTACACATTACACAATTGTAAGGTTGCATTCGGCTTAGGCTTTCCTAAAAGTTATTTGTTTTGTTTACTTCAATATTATTAATAATAGTAATTGATATAGCCTAAAGAATAGATAAAGTTAGTGATAAATGCCAATGCAGAGTTTGTTTGTAGAAATATTTGTAAATTTATATTCGTTATGATTTAATCATAAACATCTTCTATTTTTGTTTCTTATTTTCCAATTGAAAATTTAATGCAGTGTACCTATAGCATAAATATTTACCGTATTTGAGTTATTACTATGTTATTGGGATCCCCATAAAAATAGTTTTAGTATGTATAATGCTTTCGATCTGTTACCAGAGTTTCAACTTTGAAGGTGTATCGACAGAGTCGTATCTAAGTACGGGTTTTTGGGTTGTAGCCCAGGGTCCGAGGCCATTAAATGAAGAAATTTATTTTAGATTCCTAGTTTGATCAAAATATTTATATACATCACTATAGACTGACTTACACCATGTAACTGTTGAATCAGTAATTTGTTAGGCCCACTATTGTTTCAGCCCAGGGCCCCACAATTTCATGTTCCTGTATGTATATACAGTCTTTAGAAGTCTAAAATGACTTACCATACTCATTTTAACTAGTGTCACCTCAGGCATACTTTATTCAATTTTTTTGTCACACCGAATTTCTAAAGCTTGTGATTTGACCTTAACGGTCTCCATTATGATCTATCTAAAGATATTGACTATGCCTATGGTATGACACAGATTTTTTATATGTAATCTCTGTAAATAAAGTCTAGCTAATAATTCTATTATACTTTTTGTAGAACAATATAATAAATTTCATATATTTTAATGTAATATGGTATGAAAGCTACGGAATTGAAAAATATAATATATATATTGTTATAGTATAATATATTTTATTGTAACATATATGTATATTTATATTAATTTGTAATATATTTATATTAAAATATATTATATTATGTTTATACAAATATATTTATATTATATTAACGATAATGCTAACAGGTTTAGTTAGATCTTGAACTTGGACTTGTTTTTGAATCAGCCTTCAACTAAAGCAACAGCATGCAATGGCTTTAAATTCATTGAACTCTGGCTAATCACATGCATTAATCTCGAGTGTGGCAAATAGAAATAGATACGAATATATGTATATATATACATATATATATACTGATATCTGTAGATTCGACAGCTGTCAAATGAGTTAAATTGTTTGCAAGTTGGCAAATGGCAAATTAAAATAATTTGAGGCTTGGCTAATTGCAGTCCATGAAACGAAAAGCTAAATAACAACAACAACAACAACAACAACAGCTTAAATAAAAGCAAAGAAAAACTGCACAAATTGAAAAGCGCAAACGAAAAAAAAATTGCAAAAATTTTCACAAACTACTGAAGAAGACATAAAGAAGGTGGCGAAAAATCAAACGTATATAAAAGAAAAGCGACAAACAAGCAATAAAAAATATCACGTATACGCAGTGTATAACGTTTTTCCTCGAAACGAGTGATTGCCGTTGTGCGTGTGTATGTGTGTGCGTATACGTGTGTGTGTGTGTGTGTGTGTGTGTGTTAAACAATATTTAACATTCATTATGGCCATCTAGTTTGGCTAGTTTGTGGCACGACGTCTTGTCTTGGACGTCTTGGACGTTGTTCATCAACAAAATGCAATAACAACTTTCACTGGCACGCGCTCAGCTCTTGGGTAGCAGTTCCCAGTGCCCAAACTGCCCGGAACTGATACCGAAAATAGCGAAACAGCAAAACGGCGAACAGTTAATAGTGAACAGGCAACAATATTGCATATATACATATATACGAGTGAACAAATCGTGGCAAGTGCAAGTGCAACATGTCGCAGAGTGGGCGCAGCAACAAATCCAGCCACTCCACGCCCAGCAGTCACGCCCACGCGCCAGCGGAAACACAACTGGCTGCAGCGGGTGGCAGTGTGCCGCATAAGTTTAGTAGTATTGTTAACAAAGTGGAGTCCCTCATCAGCAAGATGCACCACGACAAGGTGAACAACTTCAAGCTCATGCAACAGCAGCAGCAGCAGCAGCAGCAACAACAACAACAACAGCAACAGCAGCAACAAAAGGAGCAACAAAAGGAGCAGCTGCATCAGCTTCAGATGGAATCACCGCATGATGCTGCCGCTGCTGCTGCTGCTGGAAGTTGCAACAAGTGCGCCTCACTTGACTCACTTAATAATCTAACCGATGTGGACAGCTGCGAGGAGGAGCACGAGCTGCTCTATACGGACTCCGATGATGCGGAAATTGCACACATCACAGGCACCACAGCGGCACAAGTACATCAGCAACAGCAGCAACAGCAACAGCAACAGCAGCAGCAGCAGCACCAACAACACTTGCAACAGCTGCAACTGCATCGACGCAGCGATCTCGACCAGCTGACCAATGAGAGCATCAGGGAACTGAATGAGCAATGCTGCGTCTCACTCGGTGCTGAGCTCAATGCGGCTGGGCCAGTGCCAGCAGGAGCTGTCGGTGCCGGTGCTGGCGGGGATCAGGACTATGATAATGCGTGGAGCGTGGAGGAGGATATTGTGTACAAGTGCTGTAGCGGCACGGCATCCACGGCCTCAACGGCCACACCCACGGGCAGCGGCAGTCTGTGCGAGGAGTGCTGCTACGAGGAGCAACTCAGCTACAAGCTGCGTCACAACCAAAGAGACAACAACAACAACAACAACAGCCAGAAGAACAATGATCATGATAATGAGCAAACCATAGAGGCAACCACAATCATAACAACAACAGCAAGCACCACAGGAATGGGCATAGGATTGGGTAATGCTGTTACTGCTATAAGTCCGCCCATCAGTATACCCTTGCCCATGTCCAACTCGATCTCTGGATCAACGATGCTGCTGGGGAATAAAACGCGACGCGTTAGCAACGCCAGCAGCGGCTCTGTGAGCCGCATGGAGACCATATTGGAGGAGCCCACGGAATGCAAGATATCGGTTAAGGAAATTCTGGCACGATTCGAGACCATGAACTCCAATGAGGTAGGAAGTGCAGTGAAATCATATCGATCAATGTACTATACTTCAACGAAAAACTATTCTCCACCGGAAATACCAAACTGTCCCAAAAATTCTTTACTACTCCAAAAATACTATTTTGTACCGAAAATACTAAACACAGGGTACCTACTGTCGGGCCAGTCCTTACTGTTGGATATTTTGTAGTTATGAAAAGTCTTCATATATAGGGTATTTTAAACGATAGCAGTGCAAGACTCCTAAGTAAAAAATATTACTGCTAAAGAGTCTTACTAATTCGAGATGATATTGAGTTTATAACTTTAAAGTGAATTATGGGTCTACTTGCGTTTGGCAATGGGCATAGCTAATCAAATGTTTAAAGCATTTAGTCAGAGCTCTCTTTTTCTTTCTCTCTCACTCTCACTCTCTCCCTCACTCTCTCTCTCTCTCTCTCTCTCTATTTTTGTGTTTTTCTCTCTAAGTAATAATAACAAATTATGAATTAGTGTTATATTATGCGCATATGCAAAAAAGCTCAAAGTAGATAAAAGATAATAAAAATGTAGATGTAGATGCAGATGCATATAAAGTTGAAGCTGAAGATGAAGCTGAAGATGAAGATGAAGCTGAAGATGAAGATGAATATGGAGATGAATACAGAGAGTGAAGACTCGACAGCTGTTTTACAGTTTTGCGGGCGAGTGTTGTGTCTAACTGTAAAGTTAATCAACGCATAATCGCATTACTATTAGCATTGAGACCAGACAAAAGCAAATGGACCAGACGTGCAGACAGCGGGACAGTGGGACATCTAAAGTCAAAAAAGACAACTGCAAAGTCTCTTACATCATGGCATGTGTGTGTGTGTGTGTGTGTGTGTGTTTGTGTGTTTGCTCTTCATCTTTAGCAGCTTATTTTTAGAGAGCAATGTCTCCGGGGCTGGTCATCAAAGGTGTTGATTATACAACAACAAAGAAATTCGGGCTACAGATGTCAGAGAAACTCGGGCTACACTTGAAAAATTATGAATTAAAATATATAGCTAAGCAATTTGCTTACGAACAGCCCCCGGTTAAGTCCAGAGGAACTCACACTCTCACAATCCAAATGTGGATTGCATTGAAAGAGAGCAAAGGTGAAAGATTAAAGGGTTCGCTTTGGATGAAATTACATGAGTTATATAGTACATATGTTACAGTTAATATACATGAATTTGCAACCTGAATAGCATAGACTGCCCTTGCTTAAGCACAGCAATTCTTGAACTACATAACAAATGTAGTTTAAGTAATGGATGTTGTAATAGCACTGGTTGGACTGGTAGTTGTAACATGGTTAGAAGTTGAGAAGTTGCTACTAATTGTGTCTGTTGCAGTGGATGTAATTATGGTATTATATATTAACAATAGATGTAGTTGTACTAATAGTAGTCAAAGTAGTTGCAGTAGTAGTAGTGGAAGTAGTAGCTCTGATACCGACGAAAGGAGGCACATATAATTATACCCGTGCATATTTCAGAGTGGGGGTTGAACTACCTAATATAGTGGTTATACAATGAAAAATTATTGTAGTAGAATACGTAGTGTCAGTATTAACAGGGTCGTTCTAAAATATTAAATAATTTATAATATATGGTAAACGAAATAAGCTGATTATTATTGTAAGCTGTGTATAGGCTTGATTATCTTCTCAAATTCTATTCTATATATTAAGCTCTTAGTTGGGATATTCAATTGCAAAGTAAGTCATAGATATACCACCTATTTGGATCATGTGAGCACAGCCAATGCTACAGTTCGAGGGGTTCAGATTACTATAGATGAGGTGAGAAGTGATTGTAGCGAACTGAAGCTGAAGTGGATGAAATTCTAAAGTTTTGTTCAGTTAGATGGGAACGTGAAACAGATGCTCTTCACCAGCTGTAGAATTGCAATTTAACTGTAATTTGATTTCAATAATTTAATTACATTTCGTGCGTATTTCTTTCGCGCGTTTATAGCTCTCTTTTTTCTCTATCATTTTGTCTTTATTGCTCTAATGGTATTGTTTGGCTACGTTTTATTGTCGGTTCGCTTTGTTCTGTTGTTATTGTTTTTTCTTCTTCTTCTTCGTCTTCATATGCGTCTTCTTCGTATTATGTTATTGTTGTTTCTTCTGCGTTTTGTAGTTTGCTCTTGCGGTTGGTAAATGAGTTTAATTTCTTTTGGCTGTCATGTATCTGCGGCTCTAAATTGTATCTTGTATCTAGTATCTTGTATCTGGTATCTGCAGCTGTTTCGGGCTTTGCATTAATTTCGAATTTTAATTAACTCACGGCTTAAATAGAAACAGAAATAGAAACAGAAACAGAGTAAAATACAGCAAATATATTCACACACAGACATAAATAAATACCACATAGTGTCTATATAAAATACTATAAACAATCCCCCAAAAAGAAAGTTAGACGCCTCAAAATGTGTACACACATTGTAATAAATGGACGAAATTAAAGTTAAATATATATATATATATATTTTTTTTTTTAAGTTTTCCTCGTATTGTTTTGTTGTTATTGTTGTTTTTGTTTTTTTGTGTTTTTCTGCCTCTTGCTCTCTCACTTTTTTGCTCATTTTTCCAGCGAATTGAATTCGAATTGCATCTGACCAACTGGCCAAACAACTGGAGCACAGCCAGTACCAGTACCAGTACCAGTGATAGTAGTAGTAGTTGTTGTTATTGTTGTAGCTGTAGCAGTAGTAGTCCATGCTCTCTCACTTTAGCCAACCCATTTCAATTCATTTCATTCGAGCCCATCTCAGATGGTTTTACCTCTTTTGGAGGCGACCCCCGGGGCCACAACCACAACCAGAACAAAACAAGTCATGTGACCCAGTTGCGTGCCCGTTTATTCAACAGTTTCATTCTGAACGTTATAAAAAATCATAAAAAAAAAAACATATATAAAAAATAGTTTTCCTAAACTGTAGCAACAGCAGCTGGAACTGCATAACGATCTTCCACACATTTTCCATTTTGGTCTTACAGTCATTTATTGACCACTCCATATATACTATAGTGAAGAGATTCCACAGATGTTCCCAGTTGATGTTATCTACTCGAATAAATTTATGTGCAACGGTAATGTCTTGGCCTTGGACTGATACTGTCGTTTATTACTTGCACCACAACTTCGACTAGTTGGTGCTATTCCAAATAATATGACATCGTCCCGACTAATTGTGCCTATTTGAAGTTTTATCATTCTCTTTGGAAAAGCCTTTATTACATTTCTTATTAGTATACGATATAGGGGAGCAGATCAATTAGTCTGTAATTTTTACAATAAATCAAAAACTATAACTAAATAATAATAAAATACTAAAAATATCACTTCTGCAGCACATGAGTAACTGTGCTAATAGAAAAGGTGAAAATTTTTGTCAGAGAATATAAGAAATTACATATTGTTATTAAGATCGCAAAATTAAGTAAATGGCCTTTATAAGGGTGATAAAAATAAAAACTATTATAGTAAATAAATGATTTAAAATTTTTGCTCCTCGAATTAATTCATCAGTTTTTTCAAGCATAAGTCTATGGTCAGCAGTTAAATACGGCTCACATTCAGCACCATTAACTATAACTGTATCTACTCCACTCTCTAATGCAAATTTTAATTTTAAATAAGTTGGAAAACCTGCTCCGCCCATTCCAACAACGCCATTCTCTTTTACTAATTCTATTATCTCTTGTTCAGATAATTTTTCAAAATCATAATCTGGCTGTATTTCAAATTCTCTTTTATTATTACCATCGTTTTCTATAAAAATAGACAAACATACTACACCTGAATAATTCATATATGGTTTTATATCTGTAACAGTTCCAGATATACTACTATGAATCGGTGCACAACGTTCAGAAGTAGATTCAGTTAATTTTTGTCCTTTAAACACCTTGTCACCAACTTCTACTATTGGTTTGCTCGGTGTTCCAAGATGTTGAATAACAGGAAAAATTAAAATAGATCCTTTATCTGGAT
>JBANCZ010000904.1:0-27186 GCA_037040025.1 Sphaerogastrella javana | reverse complement strand
AACAGAAATGTTCAAAAATATATTCAAAAGTGTCATAAATGTAATACAACTTTTTGCTTATTCATATGTCTTGTAATACTTCTTTATTTATAACTTTCTTTAATTTAATTTTCATCTTTTGTCATTTACAGCTAAGATGGATCAACAACATTGGACCATGGTAAGTTATAATGCAATGCCTAAATAATAATTAAATTTAACCTAGTCGCTTTTCCTCTCTCTGTACAGCTGTATGATATGCTACTGTTCAAAGAGCCCCGCTTTCCCTACCGGCTTCTCCCTGGATTAAGACTCTGGCTCTATAAACAAACACAAGCACTGTACTCTTGAGGCATGATATAGATTATTTCTCGCATGCGAGTCGTTGCTTTACTTTGATGTCTTCGTGTGGCAAACTTAGTGGAACTAGATGGTGGAACTGGACAGCTCATACGAGTCCTCAAAGCGTTTATGATAAACCTATGTCCATGCCCGATTGTGGTTATGTCTTTGGACAAACTTGAAATGTGGAAAAGTCTTCATATAACCGTTGAAGCCCTGGAAAACATTTGATGATTGGAGGGTACGAATAATTACTGCGCCAGTCTTAAGGTTGGTTTTTCGGTCAAGTCGTAAGGAGAGATCATAGAGTAGCAGTACTAAATATTATAATTCAATTCACAGGGTGCTTGAATTGTCTAACTGTGCACCGAAATGTTTTGGCGAAACGGTCCAACATAGTAAACGGTCGAACTGAGCGAAGCGGGTAACTGGGCGAACCGTTCAATTTGGCGAACCCTTAACTGGGCGCACCCTCAACGGGGCGGATTGGTCTGCTGGACAGCTGAGAGAACTGTTCAACCATAACTTAATATCCAGCCTTTGCAGCTTTCAGAAAGCTTTCAGTAGGGACTTCTAGCTTTTGTTCAGGTGCTTGCAGCAGATGCTTCTGAAATCAATTCAAAGCACAAAAGGTCTCTAGTTTGTACCACAACCAATGAAGCTTTTTTTTTGCAATTGGAGTTTTTTTTTTTTGATAATCCTTTACGTATATATGTTCCTAGAGATAAGTTCTATTTAATCTAGATTGAACATTTAGATTTGCAAAAGTTGTGAGACATTCTTTTGTGCCTGCACTTGCTGAGCTTTTGGTCCTAATCTCCACTGTAAATAACTTCAAGACTGCAATTAAGGCGGGAACAGTAGGGATGGTGCCCACAGATAGGCTAAATTTATTCAGATCCAAACTGAATGATGTGTCAAACCTTTTCCGGTATTAGTATATGATGTAATTGCAGTCACTTAACTGATTATTAAAAACTAATAAATTTCTTCGAAACTTGAACTTATGAACAATTATTATCGATTACCATCGATATTAATAATCAACACCGATGATATAATCATTTTTGCTCGTAATTTACAAAATTATGTAATGAATAATATACATATTTCAAGTCTTTATGAACCTACAATACAGAAATGTTATCGAATAAACTCTTTCGACCATCAGCATTGAGAATCATAAAGTAGATGATCAAATATATTTAAGATTAATGTAATCGATTTCAATAGTTTAGTATTAATTTGAACATTTTATACCTTCTTTTGTAAAGATCATATTTTTCGATGAAGGAACATGTATACTTAAACTTCTCTTCGGAAGAAAATAAAGATTGATTTGCTTAGATTGAAAGGTTGTATTCAGAATTGAAAACAATCATGGTAATAGACCCTTTGTGCGTTTTAAGTAGAGGGTCTAAAAACGACTACATATTATTTGATCTTGTATGTATATAACTACTATAATGTTTATAATGTGCAATATTTTTGCAATTGTTTTAATGATAGTGTTTATACTATGACCATGACACTTAGGACAGACAGACAGATAGGATCAAAGCAATTCATTTGCAACGGCCTGACAAAGCCAAGACACAAGCACACACACACACAGATGCACATATATTCATATAGTATTTTTATAGAAATATATATATTTACGCAAAAATACTGACACGTTATGCTCAATAGCGGAAACGCACTGCAAAGAAACTAACACCAGTTGGTCGCCTTGGGCCCCGAGTGTATCAAATTGTCCAGAGTCCTCAGACCCGCAACCCCCAACTGCTCGTTGAACTGATGAACCCCGCCACTTTGATGTCGACTGTGCTTGTAATACCTTGCATATATGAATGCCCTGACATGTCTAGGGTATCCAAGTGATATCGTAAGCCCTGAAATCCAATGTCATCCGAAATGCGTTCAATATAGAATATACATTCCATACTGTTAGGAACCATGAAAATAACTCAACGTGAGTGTTTTAAACGAATAATAAATATGGGTAATAGTCAATTTTCTTTGATGGGTATACTGAATATACTATAGAAGTGAAGGCAAAAGGCACTGGATTAGTTTCCTTGAGGGTTTCCCATGTGTAGATCATTTGGTTGACCGAAAATCGCAGAACAGCGACCGTTATAAAAATTAAGTTTTTAGACCCTTAAAAGGCTCTTTTAAGTATAATTAATAGAATTACTTTGTACACCAAATATCATACACCTAATAATTTATATGCTACCCCCTCTACAATTGGATATCCAATATTT
This sequence comes from Sphaerogastrella javana, assembly GCA_037040025.1. Classification (NCBI taxonomy): domain Eukaryota; kingdom Metazoa; phylum Arthropoda; class Insecta; order Diptera; family Drosophilidae; genus Sphaerogastrella; species Sphaerogastrella javana. The sequence goes on along the minus strand of JBANCZ010000904.1, from coordinate 24,595 downwards.
TTAAATATACCTGAAATATCCATTGTCGCAACTGACAGTTAAAAATACTGCCCCAAAAATACTTAAATACAAGGTGCCTACAGCTGGGCACTATCCCTACTGCTAGATATTTTTTGACAATATACAAAGACGCACATACTCTACTCGTATATTTAATATCACAAATGCTACGAAAGGTATAGCTGCTTCGGTGCTGGGTGGCAACCTATTCATTCTCGTCTAACTTGATGTTGGGTATATGTACATAGATATGTATGCATCCATGGTATGTTTGTGCATATGTCTAGGACCTCTGGCGATGCTATTGCCGTTGTCGTTGCCATTGCCGTTGCCGCAGTCCCAGGACTAGCGGCATGTTGCAACAGCAACAGCAACAGCAACAGCTTCTATGTGCAAACGCGGCAGTTGCCTCGGTGCATTTTTCTATTCCCGTTTTCATTTATGTATGTACGGTGCTGCAGCAGTAGCAAAATGGCTGCGTTATTAAAATTAAAAATTGTAAAAAAAAAAACGACAAAAAAAATATCCAAGGGTAGGGACGATGCCCGACAGTGGGGACCCTGTTTAGTATTTCCGATACTGAATAGTATTTTTGAAGCAGTATAGTATTTTTGAGGAGTAAGAGTACTTCTAGTGGAGTAAGAGTTTTCGGTGCAGTGTAGTTTAATCGGTAATCGATTTTCATAATTTATATCGATAGTTGACAACATAAATCGGTAATCGATTAAATAGTAGGCGTTCTCTTTAATTCTGCACACATGTTCTAGCTTTGAAATTGCACCTCTTGAAGGTATGTATAGGGGGCAGGTATCCAAAATTTGAAATTGACAATGTCTGTATAACGTGATTATACGTACCAAAACTCTACCTTATTCCTTTTTTATTGCTGCTGTTATACCAATTTTTATGTTTAGGATATCCACGTATAGGAATTAAAATTACTACGCAATTGTGTATATATTTTTCAATGCAGAACATTTTAGATTTTAAATTATGGACTCCCCAATTGTGGCCAAAAGGGGGCAGGTATCCAAAATCTAAAATAAATTTGATATGCCTGCAGATTACACAGGTGTTTATGCCAAAAATGAATATTGTAGCTCTTACAGCTTCCAAAATCTAGGTGTTCGAACGGGCGGACATGGCTCTGATCGAATGTACATACTTTATGGGATCTGCAAAACCTTCCTCTACTTGTTATACACAAACTGATTTTCCGCAAATTAAGTATACCCTTTTGTGTTTTTGAAACACAGGGTCTAAAAAGAACATAGAACGAAACGAAAAATAAATAGGAGAAACAAAGCGTGTAAAAACGACAGTAAAAACTCCTATAACTATACTGCAGCAAATGTGCATTACGGCGAGTCGTATGCCACCGACAGTAGTGGATTGTGTTTAAAATAATTTAAAATTTCTAGCTTAAAGATATATGGCTTCCTGTGATATCGGATTATTATTTATTATTATAAATTTTCAATGATATTAATTTAATTAGAATCATATTATGGACATAATTTACCAGGTATACCAAAACAATATACCCGTTGGAAAGTTTTAGTACAGGCTCTAACAATGAGCTGCAAAATATGCGCTTTGCATCGTCACTGTGGTTGTTTTTACGCTCCGTTCCGTCTCTCTAGTTGCTGCAACATTGACGTCCCCGTCAGCAATGCTGCTCCAGCTCCTGCTGCCGCTGCAGAGTTGCAATTTTTATGACATTTCATTTGCATGCGGCGCAAGTCGGCAAAAAGAAATTAAACACAACAGCAGCAGTAGCAGCAGGAGCAGTAGCTACAGCGGCGGCGTGTGGCATGTGGCATGTGGCAAGTGGCAAGTGGCAAGTGGTGAATGGCAAATGGCAAATGGCGGCAAGAAGCGTTCTCTGAATGCGGCTGCAAGCTACCAAATGGGGTGGGACTCGGGGTCGTTGGGCGACCGCCCGCCACACCAAGGTGCAGCAGTGGGCGGGTAGGGGCGGCAGCGGCTAGAGGATTGCGACTGGCATACCCATTTGGCTTACACAATGTTAACAATATGGCGCTCACAGCTGACATGGCCGGACGGCAAGCGTCTTGTTCGGGTATTTGGCATTGTGCGATGGCGACCTTTTTTCTCCATTTTAGACCCCGGGTTTTAAAAAACACATAAGGATCTTATAACTTTGTGCAGAGATGATATGTGTTTAACCCGCTGAAGAAGGTGTGGTAGAACTCTTTAATATATACATTCGATCAGGATGATAACCCGAATGGGTTGATCCAAGTCCGCTTGTACGAACACCTAGATTTTGGAAACTCTAAAAGCTACAATATCCAAATTTGGCATACACATTCCTATAATCTAAGAGAAGATAAAATTTGTTTTAGATTTTGAATACGCGACCCCGGCCGCCTCCAATTGAAGCGGCAACCATTTGCAATCGCTGTAACAGGCTCAATTTTAATGCAAGAAGGTTCTGATTTAGAATAATTTACATTTTTGTAATTTCCTTTTTTGGTGGATTTCGCAAATCTAAAAATTGATGCAATTTAATAGATGAAAAGTTCGTTTATGGCATATATAAATTTATAATTTATGATTAATTGATGATATTAAGATCGCCGTATAAAGATCTATAAGACATTACAGCGCCAAAAATACTATATTGTACCAAAAAGCCATAATACAGCGAAACTATTTTTCAGCTCCAAATATACTATTGTGTACAAAAAACACTAAACCAGGGGTCCTTAATATCTGGTACCATCCCTACTGCAAGCTATGTTGGCTTGCTTCAGTTTTGGCTTCTATTTTGGTTTTCGTTTTCGTTTTTCGCTTGTTGTTGTTGGCTTTTATTTTAATTAATTCAGTTTACGCTATTAGTTTTGATGCGTTGCATTTAAATTAGTTAGAGTTCCTCTAATTGGCTCAAAACTAGCACATCGCTGACCAACAATAGGTACTAACTAATATGAATAGGACAAAATAATAAATCTGTTGTAAGGCTTATGGGATATTGTTACTTGTCCCTATAATATACACCCTCAAATTAAATTAAAATCTATTGTTTGGATCGTCTTGAATATTTATCCATTTCAAAATAAATTTCATTTCAAACTAGTATTTTAAAATAAATTATGAGATTTAAATTTATTTGTTAATTATAATTTAATAATAAATTTTGATTGTATTACTTTTTTAAAATTAATATAATATATATTTAATATTATAATTTTTCCAATTTTTATGAAGCAAAAAGAAATTCTCTTATTGATGATTGATATGATATATTGGTACAAGGTTCATACTAGTCACCTTTAAATTTAATTAAAAATTTTAAAATTTTAACAATGTAATTTCTTTGTATGAAAGCTATTCTTATAAAAGAAATTATAAAATTAAAATATTTGTTTCATTTGTTTATTATAAATATGTACATTTCAATATTTTATTTTTTATAATCGTATCACCAATTTTTAACAAGCCATAGTGAAATTCATTTTTTATTGATTGGATTATAAAGTATACAAGGTCTTCAGGGACCTTAAAAAAGTATAGTTTGAAAATGAAAACGAAAACAAAATTTTATCGATTTCAAAATAAATATTCTTTGTATTAAAATAAAGTATGAAAAAACGAAGATATGTGTCAGAAAATATTGAATTATTTGTCATCTAACTAATACATACAACAAAAACTTTCGGTTGGAAAGACTTAATATTAAAACAAATTTATATGAAATTTCCTTGGAGTATATGGTTAAAATAACTAATTCGTTCCTGAAAAGATTAGGCCATATTTTGTTTGAAGAATACAATCAAATTTATGGTAAATGCGTGAGTGTGCGTTTAAGATTGCGAGTGTAAGTGGGACTTTCTGTAATCGAATGAATTGAATGGAATACCATTCAAAATTATTCAAATGTACTATTGAATGTACTATGCGCACATTCACAATCGAAGATAAGCTAGCACTTACTGTCACATACACGAGTGCACATTGAACAATGAATACTCTAACTAACTTGATATTTAATAAGGTTCACATCCATAGCTTTTTCGCATTCTTCGATTAACTTTATTCATTTAGAATACGTGCGTGTGTTAAATGTACACTTCAAGCAAATTAGATGAGCTTACATATATACAGATGTATATATTTTATCTGCCTAAATTAGGCTTAGCTACTTAAATGGCCTTTGGCTACGCCTTATCAGAACTATTTGTCTCAAAACTCTCCCTCTAAAAACTATATGTATATACACCAATAAGCAAGCACATGCATTTCGCTATATAAAACAAACAAATCAAATTACAATTTCAATGAATAATTGGTTGAATTGCAATATTCACATTCACATTCGGGGGAATTCCAGTAGCCAATAAGGTACTGAGAGCCATATATTATAGGTATATATATCCACACATACGTACCTACAATTATACATATGTATACTATATGAATGTAATATGTGTGGGTAGTTTGTTTGTTGAGCATGTAATTTGATTTTGTGTGGCCGTTGGCCAAGTTTAAACCGGTTTTAGCCATGTTTCTACCAGTACTGTGGTATGGCTTAGGTTAAGTAGAATATACACAGTGATTATATACTAGGATACGCTGTAATATTTCTAAAACAATAGTTTACATTGTTAATTAAGGGCTATTATTCTGATTGAATTATGGCTTGAATTATTGCAATTTTTTATATATATTAATTTACATTATACATGCCAAATTTGATCTTAAATGAAGCACCTTAACCCATAGTTAAGCTGTTTAAATATAGTTCGGAACTAATGCATGATGTAAATAGTTATGCCTTCTGCCTTATGCCTTCTATGGCTAAGACGCCTGCTTATTTATAATATTGTGTTAACATTTAATTGGGCCTTTCGTCAGCTCTAGGTATCATCATTCATTTGATCTCCCCCACTCTATCTTTATCTCTCTCCCTCCCAATCCCTGCATGTGTGCTTGGGCTTTCTCATTGTTCTATGGAGAAATTATATTTAGGCATTTCAGCCAAGATTCTACATGAATTTGGACTGAGCTAAATTTGAATTAGATTGCGATTATTATTCATTGAATGCGATGGAGTGTGCTAGTGGCAATCGTCTAACCATACCCTACACACAACATATAATCTCTTCTAAATTCTTGTTAATTGGCAATTACGGGTATTCAGGACAAAGAAATACTCAATCTTTGAAACAATCGAAATCATGTTGAATAAATATCTATATCATATCTACCTAGCTGCAAAATATTTGTGAGTTTTGACATCAACAGAACACATTGTTCGCATTTCTATAGATGTTGGGATATTTGAAATTCGTACTTTGATTTTAGAGCCAAAGCTTTAAACTTCAACAACACAAGTTAATCTCTCTAACATAAGGTGAGAGTGCATTACCTAAGGTAAGGATAAATGATATTTAAATGCAGTTCCAGTAACTTGTGCTAGAAAAACAAGTCAATTTCGGAGTAATTTCGTGTGTGCGTGTGAGTGCGGATCTGTTAAATACTTGAATATAATACCAATCACAAAAGCATAGCTTCTATTGATTTACGGTAATGCATTTTTAACTGTAGCCTAGCTTAGGTCAGCAGCCATACTGAAGACGCATAACAGGGAACCGGAAATGGGGAATTGGAAGACGAGGACGGATGCCAAGACGGGTAAAATGGCGACAAGGTAGCTCCTTGGAGTAGCCACAACAAGGTATGCATAAGAGTTATGTGCAGCTAGACACACATATATTTACACCTACACACACACACACACACACACACACACACACACACTCACACCTACACACACACACAGAGAGAGAGAGAGAGAGACATAGACATAGACAACAGCAAATTCAACACTTGGTAGCACTGGCTGCTTATATAGTACAGCTACAGACAGGGTCCTTTAAGCCACCTAAGTGCGTATAAATCAGCAAATTGCTAGACGAGAGATGCTCTAAGATGCTCCGGGCTGTGCAGGGTGCAGGGTGTAGGATGCAGGGGGTGGCTGGGCGAGGACTTGGGGGAAAAACACATTATGAACTAAAGTTATTATAATCGTTGCATACTTGCAGGCGCGCGCAGTTCATAAATAACACCCCGCAGACACCGCGAACACCCGCATACTCACGCTGAGCCAAGGAGCACCCTCTCGCACCACCGGACAGCTGCTACACAGTCACGACCAGAAATGAAATCAAATAAAAACGGGCTAAAATGGGTAGTAAGTAAGAAAGATAACGCTATTACGCAGCTGGACTTTTCCACATCTTGTTGCTCCGAGTTCCTTTTGAGCGACCACGCTAGTGATATGTATCTCTAAAAATTATAAAAAACAATAACTACTTAGTAAGCGTCTCTTGAGAGTCACAATTTATGTGTTCGTTATCAGCGTTGTTGTTAATGTAAATAAGGTTGGAAGGGTTGTTGTAAACAACAAGTTTTAAATACTAAATTCCTACATTTATTCAATAGAAATATTTATTTCTTTAGGAAAAGCTTTATTGTATTGATTCAATGTAGAAAAAAGATTATATTTTATAGCTCTAGATGAATGTTTCATCTAAGTAAGATAACTTGACCAATTCATTTTGATCGACTGTAGTACTTCACCTAAAGTCAAGGTTTAGGAGCATTATTGCCTGTATAATATATACTTTGACCCTATCGATATGAGACTTTGAAATTGGCAGCCTACTGGCTAATATCCAAGTTTAGAAGTATTGTGGGCGGGATGTTGTAGACCTTCGATCTATAGCTATCAAACTGACAAACTTTGGCTTTTCAGGTGCACTGATCTCTAGGTACTTTCTTTCAAGTCTTTAAATTCTGACAATTCAGTACTTATTCATCCTTTTAATCCAATAAATAACTATTGAATAGCATAAATTTAAAATGAGGACCCTTTCGACCTTATTGAACAAAACCTTTCAAACTGACAGACTCTATATATTTCCAGGTACTTCCTTTAGACTCTCTGAATTCTGAAGATTCTGTATCTATTGACCCTTTTTATCCAATAGATTAACGATTGGCTCCGACTTATTGATTATTTATTAGTGATCAAATTTTTAATGATAGTGTGACCTTGCCGAAATTCAGTTAGGCAATCCAAGTGGTGTCATTATATTTGTTGTTTTGACAGTTAGGTAGCGTTACAACCGTCTTAATTAGATTAATTATATGGTATGGCATACACACAAGTGTGCATATATATATACAGAAACGGCTCACACATACAAGTAAATTCTCTTAGCGGCGAGCATAACCGCTAATTAGCGCTTGTGTGTATTTAATTATGCAATGTAAATGTAAATTTCATTTTAATTTTGTGTAAAAAACACGTAAAAGAGTGTTTGCAGTAATACGCTTTTGATATACCATTATGTTCGTGTTGATGTTGATGTTTCTGTTGTTGTTGTTGTTGTTGTCCCTGATGCTTTTTCCTGTTGACTTGGTGTTATTTGTATTTTCTCATTTTGCCTTTTGCTTTTCACATTTTCCGATACACTCGTTATAACGTATATGCATGCATTTATTGTAAGGCAACTGTAGTTTTGATTTATGCCCTCGGGCCAAGGGCAATTGAACACCCGCGACTTTCCTTTTGCCACCACAGAGTAAATGAAGGCGACCCTGTACTTATTATAAAACGCAAGGGTCTAACCAGTTGGTAGCTTCAATCAAAGATTGCACAGGTACAAATAATGATGTATACGTAATGATAGTCATATAGCAATTTCATTGAAAATGCACCTTGTTATTGCGTTCTATTGACAATACGCTTAACAACACCTTGTTGACGTCTTCACATTGATATTTTCACGTCCTGTTTTTCAAAAGTACCAACACGTCTCTTTGTTTAGATAAAGAATGATTTAAAAAGAAGATTTTACAGACCTCATCCTTCTACGCCATTCGATACTCTATTAGTTCAATTTGCCATAGGAGGAGCAATTTTAAAGATAGAATATTTAGCTTTGATATACAAATGTTCAATTACAATACACATCTATTTTGTGAATTTCATTGCAATCAATTATGATATAATAAAGATATTGTTAATTTAAAATTTATAGTTACTGTCAGCTAAATTCCGTATACAAACGTATCCATACTAATAAATGTTATCTATATACAGGAGTAGTCTTGCTGTATAATCATATATGTCGATGTCCCTTATCGATTATCGATAACAATAACGAAAATACTAAAGTATATACTATATGTGCCTTGAAAATACTGAACCTTCATTTCGGCTAAGGTGTCTTCCAGTTGTGCTCGACTGTTCACTATGTATAAATGTGTATGTGCATATGTGTATGTGTCTGCATATGTGCGAGTGTATGTGTATGGATTTCGGGACACGAGTAAAACGGTCTCCATTGCATCGTTGGCTTGGCTTTGAATTTTTTCCTTCTTTGTATCCCGCGGCTCGTATATATTACCTTTAATTAAAACGACCATTTGTCATTTTTACAAGGCACAAATGCCCATACATGTCAGTGCATGCATGTGCATGTCTGTGTATATGCATTTATGCAAATACTTATGTCTGTTCCCACAGAACCCATATACTACATGTATACCATACGTATTCGCAATACGCATGCATGCTATATATGTATCCTATAAACATTGTATATGTACATTTTTATATATGTACTTATATATATATATATACATATATATATTTATATATGTTTGTATGTATGTGAGTAGGTGTTACTATTCATCCAGCATCGATATTATTAATTGCTTTCAATTAAAACAAAATGTGCCATGGGGTAGTGCAAGGAGATATAGGAGAGCAAAAATATACGAATTCCCTGACAGTTCGCAGAATATGTAGGTATATTGTACACATACCACGACCATATTTCAAAAGACAGCACAAACTTTCTAGTAAAATAATCAAAATTATTCCATTTGTGACAAAAACTTTTTCTATTTAGGGTATTAAATTGCACAATCCTATTGACTAATATCTCATTTAATATTATAAATCTGTTCTGGAATCTCAGTCAAGTTTTTCGTCATACAGTTTTTCTGAAACTAAGGAATAAGGTAGCTCCTCAAAAATAAAGTATATATATGTTCTGAAATTCATTTTGAATCAGCATAGTAAAAGTGATTCAGTTGCAAATTTTTATATTATATAACAATGTGCAGATCTCAAGCATTCTCGGCTAGAGCATACTAACTAGTTCGTCTGACTATTGCACAAAATCAGTAATACGTCTTCGTTCATACTAAACCAAATGATATATGATGCAACTAATTGTCAACTGCAGTAGAACATATAGATATAAATAGGGACGGATCTGTGTACGGTCTCTTGGGCTGCAGTCCAGGGCCCTTAGCCCGTGTATCGTATGTCTATTGTACGTCGATTGGTTGTCTCTCTTGGAATTTGTGCAAAAGTGAGAGAGTATAGACTATAATATAGAAAAAATTGGTTTAGTAAATTATTTCAATTTCAAGGGTCCCACAAATTCATGGCCCATCCCTGGACGTGGACCCATGAGCTACTCAGATTTGATAAGTATGTATATGGTATGATGAGTATATCGAAGCATGGAGCATGAGGTATTCGTCATAATCGATTGGCATAGATGAATAGGGCCGGATGAGCTGGATGCGTAGGATGAGTAGGATGAGCTGGATAGTTAAGCAGATGCTCTCGGTCTCAGATCTTGTCCTTGTGCTAGCTGTCATGCGATTTGAGAGGGAATGATTTTAGTTTTCAATTAATCGCAGCAACCACAAAACACTGCAGACAATGAATCATTCGCAATAGGCGAATGGCAAATTGCGCGTGTCCTCACTGTGAATCTTTGTGTGTGTATGAGACAGCATGCAATGTTTGTCCAGCGTCTCCTGCTGGTCAAATGCGAGTCCATTAGAAATGAGCGATTTGTAGTCATTGCTAAATTGCTGGCAATAAAAATGAGAAGAAAACAAATAAATTCGCTCACTCACTCGCTCGGTGGCATCTTCTTCAGAGCGTTCACAACGCTTGAGAGTTTGAGAGTTTGAGCGTTTCTGCTTGCACATCATTTGATGTCAAGTGGCTTGTGGAGACAACAACAACAACAACAAGAAAAACAATGTATCTGTACACAAGTCCACTTTCACTTCCACATCCACACTCGGACTTAGCAGACATGTCCTTGGGCAAACAACAATTGCTCACCAACTGAAATAATGATGTGGCGAGCAGCAGGCAAGCACCGGCATGCGGGGAGGATGTCGTGTACTGGCCGTTGGTTGTTGGGTGGTTCTTGGGTGGCTCTAGGGTGGCTCTTCGGTTGAGGGTGCTGGGTAGAGGGTTCTGGATAGAGGGTGTTGGGTAGAGGGTGCTGGGTAGAGCGTACTGGGTAGAGATTGCTTGGTAGCGGGTGCTGGGTTCTGGGTTGTGGGTGGCACTCGGTGAGAGCAGCTGAGCCACACCTATGCCGCAAATAAATTTCAAAGAGACAGCACTAAGCTTCATACCAACACCCTTCAAACATACACTCGCACACACACACTGAGCTTTGGCATTATTCGTACAGATAGACATGTGGCGAGTTGGCTTCGTTCTGTGGCCTGGTGTCAGGCTTGTAGCCAGAAGCTGTCCTTGCACAGATGACCAAAAGTGTTGCAATATCATGGGAACATCTTCACTGACCCTCACACACACACTCACACCAGTTTAGTATACATATGCAGAATGTGCAGATTCCAAGAGCAGAGTAATCTGTCAAACAAATTAATGTTAGTCCATTGGCCTGAGGCCATTTTAACTATAATGCCGGCTTAATCATAAGTTGCTTTTATGCCCCAATATTGGTAGAACCAATTGCCAACAACAACTATGCAATCGTCAATTATTCATCTTAAGGGTCCAAGTTCAAGTTGCACTGCAAACAAATTGAAAATAATTGAATACTTAACTCCATGAAGCAACAGGGAGCTTTGGGGCATTACAACACATCCATATACACACACACACACACACACATACACATGTGTTGATTCAGAGCGCTGATATACACTGGAAACAATTGAATTCCATCAACTTGAATGTATAAATAGTTTAATATGTGAAACGAAAAGTAGGGATGGCGCCCGAAAGTAGGTAACCTGTGCTTAGTTCTTGCGGAAGTATTAGATTCTTTTCTTGAATGTTTAGTATTTTTGGGCAGAATTTTATCTTTTTTAGCAGGTAAGTATTTTTCGTACTGAAAAGTATTTTCGATAATCGATTTCGATATTTGCTTATATCGTTAATGGTATTCAATATCGATAATTGGTTAGCGGTAGTAAAATTGTGTATATAATATAATTATGCACTTGTTTGTCAAAACAAATCTTCAAAATTGCACTTAATTTAAAATAATGATATCAAACTGTTTGAGAACCCAAACTTGAATATTGCCATAGATGTATCATGAGATTGTGCATATATGTACGAAAGATGAACTATCCAGTTTCGAAATTGGGACAGTTATATCAAATATCAAGTATCAAACATTGGGGGTGTGGGAGTTTTCAAAATGTAGATCAAATAGTGTTGGATAGAATTGTGCATATATGTATATAAAGCAGAAAAACATTCAAGCCTTTAAAGTTGCACCTGCTATAAGAGTTTCAAATTTTGGGCTTACCAATTGCTGAACAGGAATCCAATATTTGAAATATATACCAACAGTCAGACGAAATGTTGTAGCTTAAATCGACTTCGGTTGTCATCCTGATCAAGAATATAAATACTTTATGGGGTCTGCTAAGCCTCCCTTTGACTTTTATGCACAAAGCGAATTCATAAAAGAAAAAATGATCCCTATAATATATTTATTTATATATATTTTTTTATTTTTTTTTATATTTGTTGGTTGTTTTTTTTTTTGCAGTGTAAGTACTTAACTGTGAGTCAAAAACTCCCATTGCAAATGTAGCTGCCGACATGTGGGGTTAAGCCCAGGACAACCCAGGATAATAGAGGTGCTTGCTGGTGCTGGCTTGCACAAACAACAGTCCCTGCTAGAAGGACCAAGGGGGCGGGTGCACATCATTTGTTTTTCTTCCACATGGCGCACAATAGTTTAGAGGAGCAAATGCTGCATTTACAGCACGTGCTTCCTACTGCCAGAAAACAGCTCTAGTGATGGATCAAGTGGCTGGCAAGTATGCGTTAGCCAAGGATAGACAAGAACAAATGCTACAAATGAGAAAAAGAAGACACAGATGCAACAGCAGTAGCAGTAGCAACGAAAAGTCTTCCTACAACTTAGAGTAAGATAAGAGGTAAGAATGGCCCTTGCTAATCCGGAATAAATTTATTGCATTAGCTGCATGATTGTTGTCAGTTGAATTGAAAAATTACTCGATATATGAACTCATAACTTATATACTTATAATAATCTGCAAAAATAACTTATTCGAGAAAGCAGAGCACCTTGTGTAGATTACTACCGATTAATCTCTTCAATTATAATAATCGCAAAAGCAAAGTTGTTTCATATGTACTAACAATTTTTCTTTGTTGAAAACCCTGTGCTAGGTTTAGGTTTACGTTTGGCTACTTCTGACTCCTGGATGGAATATTAGGAACATCAAATGCATAAAGCCACTTAGTGGGACGACGACTCTACTGTTGACAATATTTGGATGTTTCGTTGTGTGTATTGTGGTTTTATGGGGCGTGGTAGGGTCTGATCTGGCTTGGTCTGGTGTAGTGTGGTATGGTTGGATTTAATGTGGTACACAGTGGTAGTATATAGCAAGGACTATTCGAATGGGTTTTTGCCATTTGGCCAACTACAAAATGTTTCAATTTGCTGGGATAGTGCACAAATTAAAAGTGAAATAAACCGAATGGCATTAGAATTCGTTAGTTGTCGACTTTTGCAGCCATTTCCACCATGACTAGTAACAGTAATTGCTAAATATAGAGAAATATTTGTCTCTGTGAAGCAGAATAACTATGTACAGTTTCTAAACTATGACAGACAACTAAAACAAATAATTTAATATAGCGTGGTTAGTGTACTGAATTCCTCAAAATTCCATTTTCACCGTTTCCTTATCTCTCTGGGTATATTTATGTATACCTACAACTGGTATCACTAACCACCATCACTAAATGGCACACTCACATTCGACTTCCCAATCAAAAATGTAAAATTATTTTTCCATAGTAGTACAAGAACCTAATCTACCTATATGTACATATACAAGGGTCTAGGTATTTTTTTAGTCAAGCTTCCTTTAGAGAAAATATTTTCCTTTTATAGCTGGTTGTGATCGCAACTGAAAATATATTATTATTAATTGATAATTATTTGTATATTTCTAGGGTATTGGAAGAGTGTAAACTCTATATATAACAGGGTCTAGGGATTTTTTAAAGTAAGCTCCCTTAAGAGAGTGTACTTCACTTTTATAGATGATTGTGATCCCAATCGATCAATTGAATTTTTATTTGTTTATTTCCTATTTATTAGAGGATATATGCTATACCTATATGTCCCTATAGGGTATAGGGAATATATATTAGGGTCTAGGGATTTTTTTAATTGAGATGACTTTAGAGAAGATACTTTATTATATTATTATGTATCATATTGATTATTTATTGAATAATTTTCTCTATAGTTCAAGATGCAAAAGTCCTTTCATTGAGTCAGATTCAAGCAGCAATGCATTGTAGAGAAATGTTCGAATACGTAGAAAATATGCACCTCTCAGTTAAAGACGGTCTCTTAAAGCATTTTCGTAAGCGCATATAAATGGCACTTTGAAAATAAGTAAGTTTAGCCTGGTCTGATGTCAAGAATTGTGAATACTATGAGCAGCTACATTCACACTGAGACTCGTACTCATACTCGCATTCACACTTGAAGCCAGGTTCAGACACCCAAGGCCTGGTAGTGGCACCATTCAGTTTTTACAGGACACACATGTGTAATTTACTTTGCTACGACAGGGCCCACAATGCGAGGCGTCAGAGTTGAAACTAAAGCAGCGGCAAGTGCAGACTGAGGCTGCTCAGGCCACAAAGTTCGTACTTAAGCGGATCCACAAACTTGCAAATACCATTGGTAGCATCAGACCCCACTAGTGTCAGTGGTGGCACAGTCACCGCCAGTAGGCCGCCAGTGGGTCGACAGTTTCTCCGTTGCTCTTTCGCCTCAATCTCTTTCCTACAGGTCCACCTCCACCAATCCCAGTACCACCATTACCACTCCCTCCCTACCATGTGCCTCTCGTTGCTGTGGCTGCTGTTGCTCCTTGTACGTTTAAGCTGCTTAGCGGCAACTGGTCGTTGTTGCTTGGTTTGCACTGCGTTGGCCGTAGCATCAGAGCATCAGAGCACCCTGTGAAAAGGATGCTCAACTGCTGCCAGAAGCCAGCAATGCCATTGATGACCACATTCACTCAATTAAGTTGCAAATTCATACGAAGGGCGTAAGAGAGAGAAAGAGAGACACAGAGAGAGATAGAGAGAGAGAGAGAGAGAGAGAGAGACCAGACCGGACAGGACCAAAGCGAGATGGAACCGAAAAAAAAAAATCTCCCAAAAAGAGACTGACCAACCCATTGCGGCCAGAATGCGAATCCAATTCCGTGTCAGCAGTGAAATGCCGAGCTGCTCAGATCGCTTATACTCAGTGTAAACATTTATATAAGAATTGCACTAAATTGCAGTATATCCTCCATACGAGTATTCCATTGCACTCATTGTTTTCTTTCCTACGAATGCATATGGTATATACTATAATATTTGCATAAATCATTGGTACAAATACAGATTTTCTACTTTGTGCAAATATGTATTAAATTAAAATTTAAATTGTATGTCTTTGGGGAATATGTTGAAACTCATTTATATACTTTAAGTTTCGAAAATTTGGGAAAATTCAAGCTAACCAGCATAGTAAGTGTTTGCTTTTTTTTTTTTTGTATGGTATACAGATATTTTTATAATTTGATGGGTTTCAAAGTTATGCAACACCATTAAGAATATACACGTATAATCTATTAAAAAAAAAAACCCTTTATTTTTAATGTGTTACACATTTAATGACAAAATTATAACACTCCCACCAACCAGGCACATAACAAGAGTAAACATTCTAATAGCTCGAAAGAAAACAAATAATGTAGTTTGGGTTCCTCGGACCCAAGACAAGGTAGAATAGTTGACGGTTGTGCACCATAAAAAGTGCTGGGGCAAAACCTCAATGATATTTTCTGTTTTCTTTTTTTTTTCGGCTGTAAAGAACTGAAGGCATGCATGAAGTAGTTGCCAGGCTGACCGGATATTACCCGGCACGTTTATGCGATTTTAATTAAAATAACCAACATAGGCAGACACTACGACAAACACACAGACAGACAGACACACAGGCAAAGAGACAGACAATCGGACATACAATGTGTTGGAGTAGAAAGAGTTTTGGGCAGCAAGGACAAGCCTTGTATACAGACGATAAAGAAAAAGCCATCCAATCATTTCTGTCTAATGAACTTTTTGCTCAAATTTAGAGCCGAGCAATACATAGTAGACCGAGTAACTAGTTTCTTAGCGTTCCTTTCGTTATGGCTCGCTTTAGTCCGACTTGGTGCGGTTATGGTAGTAGTATTTCCATTTCCTGAACTCTAAAGTGTAAATAGTAAAATGTAAAATGCAAAGTGTAAAGTGTATTGTACAAAAGTGGAAAGTGTAAAGTGTAAACTTAAGAATTGGGTAATGTCTTCATTGCTTTAGTGGACATTTGGTGCGGCACAAGAATTCCATCAATTTGCCATGTCCTCTGCGGACAATTGTTCATTTTGTGGTGTGGGTGTGTGTGTGTGGTGCAGTGTGGTATACTGTGGTAAAGTGTTTACATGTCTTGGGCCTAACTAATGTCCTAAATTCATTTCAAATTTTATGTGCGGTTGGCAGCTGTCTTAAAATTAAATGGAATCGTTTCCCTTACACTCAGGGTCAACTTTGGTCATTTCGATGTCGTTAACAGCATTTTACGCTCTCTTGCATGTGTATATAAATTTTTCATATATACATATACATATATATATATATATATATATATACATATCTTTAAATATTTACATGTGTATATACGTATGTGATATTTTCTGTAAAATAGACAGTTTGCTTATATTTAAATTTACCTTCAGAACTAGCATATATGGTTAATGCGTTTGACATACCAATGCCTGAAGAAATATTTGGTTGCGGTGGCTGTTCGACAAGAATTCAGATTTAAAAAAACGACATTTCTATATTATATATATATCAAATAAATATTAATAAAGCAATTCGTAATTGGTTAACCATGGTTTACTCGATGAAGTTACATAAAGTAGGTGTAAAATGAATATGTGTATAAAAGGAGGTTTCAAAGTATAAAAATCGTTTTATTTTAGAAAACTTTACAATTGTTATTGTAAAAAAAAGAAAACTGCAGTTCTTATAATTACCGAGATTCCGATATTCATACGGAATGACATACATATAGTCAGACAGACTAACCCCCTTTCAAACGAACGAGACTCAACCGTCTTATCTTGTTATATCAAACTAATTTTATTTACTTTACTTATCTATATTTAATTTATGAGAACTGTCATGCCGACTTGCATGAAGTTTATAGTTTTCAAATTTTGTCTTGAATATTTAATAATGCATTTTCAAGTCTTTGAAATCAATTAATTAAGTAAATTGTTATAAGATATGGCTCCTATTTGATTTCATAGAATTTAAGCCATAACGATTGACAGGTATTCAAAACGAAATTGGAATTGTATTACATTGATCTTGAATTGTCTGTATAAAAATGTATATATCTTCTATGTATATATGTATATAAGGAAAGTTAAAGCTGGAGCTGGGGCTGGAGCAGATACTTGCCGGCATTTACACACATTTTCCATTTGCACAAACTATGCAATTTGGGGATTGTGACTGGTACAGGCCACACATAGACAAAGGTTCTAGCACTAAAGTTGCTGTTAAGTTTCAATTTGCATAAATGCGACAGAGAGAGAGAGAAAGAGAGAGAAAAGAGAGAGAGAGAGAGAAACACATAGGGAAAGTATGGGAATAAAAACGTAAACGGGAACTGAAATGAAAATGAAAATGAAAATGAAAATGAAAAGTAAGATAGGTACGCTGGAGAGCTACTGAAAACCCCAACGTTGACTGGTATATGGCAATGAGTACGAGAAACCGTAAAAGAGTTCTGCCTGCTACTATATGTAAGCAAATGGTTGACTTGGACAGGCAAAAATCTGTTGTATTTGATAGGGTTTGGGTCTATGGTACACGTGCATAAATTCGCCACATCTAGGAGCACATAAAAAATATACATACATTTACATGTGTATATGTTTAGACATATGTACGTATGTATATAAGCCCTGCATATATATCTTTATGTATATATACACGTATAATACCATCTGAGAACAACTCAGGCTGCTTTTATGTATAATGCGTACATGTTTGATGCCCTCCGCTTTATTCCAACATGACTAACTACCAAAGCTGCTTCAAATACCCCGGGCATTAACGGTGCATAGCATATTTGTTCTCCTATTAATTTCAGTCATAATTACAGCGCCTAATGATGGATTAGACAGGTAGGAACATCGGTAAAAGGATTCGGTTCTACAGACCAAACCGACAGCGCACGTTGAAGCCCATCACGTACTCCCATTGTTATGGTCTTCATTGTCTTTCATATTACGTGTCTCTATCTCTCTTTCTCTCTCTCTCTCTCTATCTCTCTCTCTATCTCTCTCTCTCTCTATTTCTCTCTCTCCCTCTCTCTCTTTTTCTCTCTCTCTGTGTGTGTGAGTGAATATATGTTGGTTGTGTTGGGCATCGTCATATATTCAGATTTCTTCGTTACTTTAGCAAAGTTGATATGCCAATTTTTCAGCCTCAGTTATTTATTCGATCACTTAATTTGCATTTAGCTATGAAAATTGTAACCTCCTATATGAAATATTGGGAGAGTTCTTAATAAATCTGCGCTTCTGGAGGTATTGGATATATACCAAAAATTATATATGTATACCATTTTAAAATGTACTTAAGTGATGCTATAATAAGTATTCAAATATGTTTGAATGAAGTGGCAAAATTTTACTAAAGTGTTCTTTAATTGTCGATGAAATTTGAGAAAATGAGGAACGGATGGAGAAATAAAGACTTAAATAGACATAATTCAATTCAATATGCATGAATTAATTATCAAAAATTAATTATGATTAAAAAGTTTTTAATTCTTGCAATAAATTTAATTAAATTTATTTTAATTTAAATCTTCTTCATTGTTGTCATTTTGTAAGAACTCTTTATTTTTAGCACGCATGAATTTCACTAGTTGTCATATTTGTGTTTGGGTCCCGACAACCAAGACTTACAGTGACTGCCATCAAAATTCAACTTGGCAATCTCATGTCAGCCAAGAGATTTTCGAACTGGTTTCTCTTGGTTTTTTTGGTTCAGTTTGTTTGTGTTTTTTAATGCGACTAAGAAGTCACAGCAGCAAAACTTAAAAAAGTTACTTTGGCTTAGGACAGCTTAAAAGCACCATGTGCTGGTATAAGGGAAATGAGGGAGGTGCTGTTTATGGAATTGATGTCCTGCTCGAAAGACAAACACCCGAGGATGGCTTCAATCGTTACACGCATTACTTAATATTTTAATAAGTTATTTATTAGAAAGTTTTTGCTGACGCTCTCTGGATTTTGACGAGAATTTTTTGACTTTCTCAGTTCGTTTGAAATCTTTCCTTTCACAAATGTAGCATAAGCCTTAGATTGTCTTCGATTTAAATGAATTCGACTATCTTCCTCGAATGTTGGGATTATATGTACATATGACTTTTTAGAGTAAGTTTTCTCGTTTCTGCCATACTGAAGGATCACATATCGTCCTTTTCCTAAATACCTTGTAATAATATGCATTGTGATTATTATAATAATGAATGAATGAATTTCGTGAAATTTAAATTTAATATAATTTTTCAAAGTACACACATGATTTAAATATATTAAATATTATTTTTTGAATACTATTATTACATTTTTAATGCATCTTCTCTATTTAACTTAATACAAAGTAAGTTAAATGTAGATTTGAATATTGGCCTCCTATAAGATTATTATCATACTGAATGGGAAAATCAGCATACAAGCACATTAGGCAACCTATCCATATAAAGTGGAATAAAAGCTGAAGCTAAAAGCTTTTTAAATATGTTAAACAGAGAAAATTAAAATTAATATGTTCTCGCTTCAGGCAAGAACAACAATAACAACTAAATACTAGATGATGAGCATGAGGGAGCGATAGAGGGTGTCTGTGCATGCTCAATGTTTGCGTTTTTATTCTGAGGGGATGAGGTTCTAGGTGGGGGACATTTGGGAGAGTTGGGGAGACCGATTAGTGTGGCAGCAAGTACTTAATTTTAATTAAAGCTACAAAATTTTCACTGTAATTTCACTTGTACTATAATACCCTCTAAGCTCTTTGAATTATTATGATGTAGGGGTTGTCAGACTCGATAACATTATCTCAAAAAATTGAAACAATTATTTTATTTTTTTAAGGCTCTATGGAATTTATAAATTTTACATAAATTATTTTTTTTCTTTTTTTTTTTTTAATTGTAAATTGAGGTATATGAAATTTCTCATACATACACTCCTCATGCAAATTATTTTGTGAGCCATTTTTCGTCATCATGTACTCCAGAATAGAGTAGTATTAGAGTAGCTGCAGTTCCAGCTCCTAAAGTACTCTCAACTACGTGTAGTGCTCCCTCGTCCATTTGGCATGGGGATGCGAGTGATTTACTTTAAACTGAAGCACTTTATTACAGATATTTTCTAGAGTCGACGGGATCATGGCTGACTGCTGTCCGACTAATGCTTTTCAAACTTCTCAGAGGACAAGTGACCCTTCAGCTATCCGAAGCATTACAACCACCACCACCAATACCATCAGAGTGAAGTTGTTGATGCTGTTTGCTCCTGTTCCTTCTGGCTGACTTATTTGAGCGCACAAATACGTGAGTACTTTCCCACCGAAAATTTATAGTTGCACATTAAAAAATTTACCACACGACATCGTTCTGTACGCATTGGACATTGAGACACTGGGATACTACGACACCAAGATCCTGGACAGTCGACACCACTTCAATGGCACGTGCACCCTCACTTACCCTCACAGACTAGGGACTCGGAACAGTCGTTCGTTCTACCTTTCATCTTCAAGCTACCTCAAATACATTGGGGAGAGAGCCACAGGCGATGGGGACCAGGCGATTTAATTAAACTTGAGCAGGCTACTATGTGTACTCGTATACGTATGGGGCAAAGTGAGAAAGTGACAAAGCTGAGACATTAGAACTCAAAATTATTTAGCTTAACTAAGACAAGCACTTCAGTTGGATGCAACAGACAGTAAAAATATTCGTATAGCTTAGGTTCGTACTAATATACTTCGTCATACTTCAATTCACACTTAAGGGCTCAAACTCTTAGCTACTGTAGATTGAAACGTTTTACTGGATTTATCTTTAACACAGTATGTAAAGTATCTTATACATTGCATTTCATTCATTCATTCGTTTATTCATTCATTCAGCTATTTGTGTATTTTTATGCGGTTTATAAATTTGCATTTAATTTAAGAATTTCAGTTTAACATAATTAGTTAATTTAAAGCGACATAACTTGTACTAAAGCTATATATATATACATATATCAATATAAATATATATATATATAAATATATATATCTGTATCTTTGTCTGACACTACAGTCTAACACTATTATAAATGGGTTAGTGTAGGAGAAAGTGACACAGGAGGAACGACAAAACTCGCAGGAAGTGGGGGAAAGTTGGTTCACTGTTGCTGCTATAGCTGTTGAGTGAAATCCTTTTATATATATATATATATTTATATTTATATATACACATGTCAAAGTATTTACCCCCAGTTATTTGTACTGCTTGCTCGCTCGATTGGCTATGTCTTGGCCATGGTCTTTGCCAGTCAATAATAAACATCGATTGTCTGAGTAGAGCAATGCTACAGATTAGTAACACCATGTGTAAATATGTGTATAGATTCAAGCACACGCACACACACATAGATATATATATATATATTTATATATATATATATATGTATATATATATATATATATGTATATATAAATATATATAGATGTGTATGTGCGTGTTTGTCTGTTTGTTTTAATGCATCATTAAAGCTGTAATCTGTCTTGAAGCTAAGCTGGGCTATCAACACACATAACACATACCTAAGACCCAAAGCGATTGCTAGACTGAGCTCAGACCCCACTCGAACTGCCCCGACCAATAGCAGTGGACTCGACCGATGTGGATGGAGCTTCCGTCACCTGTGAATAAAGAGGCTGCGATTGCACAGTGGTTCTAGTTTTAATTATTTAGATAAGATTTATTTATTTAAGTGAAATTTGGAATTTTGTATATATTATAATTAAAAAAAGTATGATAATTTAAATTAGATAAACCCCATACTTGTTAAAAGAAAGGTCAAGTTTTAGTGCGGTGTTATTCCTTCGAAATTGTATGACTTGATGTAGAGAGTGTGATGTTAGAGATTATATATGAAAGAAATTTGTTATATTCAAACTCTTTTAGATCCATAGTACATTAGTACCATATCGTAAGCGATTGAATAAAAATACAGGATATCAAAAATTCAAACCTAGATTTTCTATGACAGAGTGAATGAATTTTAGATTTGACCGTCTATCAATTTAAATTTAAGTACTTTTACTTTTATTATGAAGGTTAAGCTATGAATAAAATAATTCCATAAATGTGATGTAAATTTTATAAATTGCTAAATAATTATAAATTATGTATGCAAATTAAATTTTAAAAACATTTCAAATAAGAAATATAATCGGGAGAATTAATAAAAATTTTTATTTAATAAAACTTAACTCTTACAATATAAATAAAAGTTAATTAATTAATTAAAAGGTAAATGCGACCGTATACCTGTATAATCTTCCTAAAGTATATGGATAAACAAATAAAATCATATAAAATTACACATCGAACTATTTAAAACCTATCATTTAACAGTTACGAGTTTCCAGTTTCGAGTTTCGGGTGGCGAATTACGAATTACCGTTTTGCCATTTACTAGTTGCCATTTTTCAGTTGCCATTTACCGTTTACCATTTACCATTTACCATTTACCAGTTACCAGTTGTCATTCGGTAGTTGCCTATGTCCATGTCCATGTCCATGTCCACACCCACGCCCACGATTACGCCCTCGATCCAATTGTGCCTGTAGCTCGGGCTATGCATTGTACTACCAGTTGGATACACCAAGTGACAACGGAGCGACATTATTTGCCTACGTGTTCGGCCATTAAGCAGGCAAAAGACAGCGTGTCCTAGTGGCCATTAACGGGCTGCGCGTGTGCCATTGTTGCCATTGCTCAACCGGCCCTACCCGGTCCTGAATCCGACAGGGTTGCTCCCCTTCTCTCAGTTATTGGGGCTCGGTGCGTGCGGAAAACTAATGCATGCCTCAATTTTGTATGATTAGCGGCAACATGAATGAACTCAGAGTACCGCACTGGGCAAGAGACAGACAGACAAACAGACAGACAGACAGACAGACAGATACACCGACAGACAGACTGACAGAGAGTGACTGAGAGAGAAAGAGGTATTATACAGCGAGAGTGAGGAGAATGTAACGTATAGATAGACAGAGCGAACAAGTGGACAGTGGAAATGAATGCGTATTGCGTATACGCTTATAGCATCTGCATACCCTTTCCCCCCACACTGAAGGCATCGCTTCATGCATACTTGGTTCCTGATTGAAGAACCACGCAGCCACGTTACTGCCAGCGCAGTAAATTCAAATTTGAAAAACGGCAAAACTTTTCGGCTTGGCCAGCGGCAACAAATAAGCGTGTATTGTTGTGTACGGCTCAACCAACGAATACCCTGTAAGTGCATTGGTTCCATCATTTAATATTGTACAATTTGAATTGTTCGAATGTTATATATAGACAATAAATGCAGACCCTAAGCTTATTAATTATCAAAAAACAAAAAAACAAAAATGTTTGGAATTATAATTCCTCTTCGAAAAAGGGTTCTTCAAAAAGAAATCCCAAGCCGAATCTGAAGCTGAAGCTGAAGGTGAAGATGAAGCCACAGCAATATCCTGCATCTAGGTGGTGGGCGTGGATGGTGACCGTTACTAGATGGTAGGCGGTAAGCAGTATCCACTACACGAGTGGCATACTAAAGAGCTTACAAGAGCTCAGCTCAGTCAGGCAGTTAGAGCGTCAATCAGACAGTTAGTCAATAAATAGAAGAAGCTTTACTTTTTCAGTGCACAGCAACAAAGAGGCAACTGACTAAACCACAGTGAGAGTATGATAAAGAACGAGAGAGAGAGAGAGAGAGAGAGAGACTGAGAGAAAGCATTTTGACTATTGATAAGAATGGCAAAACGTGCAAATTGAAATGGTCATAAAAGGAGGTCAAGCACAGGGTGAACAGGATAATGGCTATAAAGGAATGAAGGCCATCAGTTGCTTTTACTACAGTACTACAATGAAAATCTTGAGGCCAACCAAGCCAAACCAAACTCAACTCAACTAAAACTAGGAACAAAACCAAACCTAAATCCAAAACGAAAACGAAATGCGAAAGCCATGGCAAAGGCAAATGCAAAGGCAATGGCAAAGGCAAAACTAAGTCAAATCGAAAGCAAAACCGGCTTCAACTATGCGGAATTTACTTAAGGAATTGACTTGACTCGGCTTCTTACACTTCTAACAATGGAGCTTGTTGTCTGTTCAACATTGTTGCTCCACTACGCGTACACACATCCCATACAAATCCACAACACATCACCCAAGTCCAAATAAACATTGGCACAAAGGCAACAACTCCAATAGTTTGTAGCTTCTACTTCAATTGTCTCAGACTGAGGCGAATCAAGTTGGAATAGAGTTAAATCAAGTTACACACTTCTATGATATAGGAAGAATTAAGCAATCAACAATAGTCCTGTATTGAAAATAGATATTGTTTCATAGGGTTTACAATTTTATGCGAGGACTATCCACACTAAATTGATTCCAACTTTGTTGATATAGGATAAACAACTAGATGAAAGGCATAGATGGGAAATTATTGGTAACTTCAATCATGTATTGTATTATATTTTTTTTTTTTTGAAAAGTAGTAGAAAAAATATTAAAAATACGAACAATAACCAGATGCAAAATATAATCTAGTTATTAATCAAGTAGATCCCGGTCTTTAGTGTTTTCGGAACAGATAAGTATTTTTGGAGCAGTTTAGTATTTCCGATAGAGCATTCGGTGCAGAATAGTCTTCTCAGTGCTGCATAGTATTATCAATAATTCTTGTGTTCTGCTTTGAGTCCAGGGGATCATAGCAAAACTGCGAGTAGTCAGTCTTAAGCAATCGTTGGCGGTGAACAGAACATGTCGCACTCGAGAAAACGTAAGGCACGCGCGG
>JBANCZ010000903.1:0-27188 GCA_037040025.1 Sphaerogastrella javana | reverse complement strand
TAACCGAACCGTGCTGAGAGCCGGCCAGGCTGGAGGCCCAGGGCAACAAAAATAGTCCAGTCAATAACGGTGGGCTCGGACAAGTGGCGACCGTCCGTTCTAATATTGCCTTACCGGTATACTGCGGATCTCTGTGCCGATGGACCATATATTTCTCCGCAACTCGTGGGATAAGAGTAATGAATAAATTTAACAAGCATATAAAAACCCCGCAGGATTACCCTGCGGAGAGTGTCGCTAGACACTTCGAGAGTCGCCTCCTTGACAGGGAGCTACCTCAAATGGTGAGGACATACCCCTCACAGAACACTGATGTGGCGCCGCGACCCCAACCATGGGTAGCGAAATATGCGCAGAGACCGATCGCACAAGTGGTGCGAGCAAACACTGGAAACTCCCGGTCGATGCGATCACCACTGCGTTCGGATGGTACGTCGAACGATGGGCCTGAACCCCATCGGCGGAAACAAGGCGCTAGGCTTCCACCTCTGGGAGAGCCTGGAGGCCGTGATGATCCGAACAGGAGAAACCTGTGCGGTTCAAGGGTAAAATGGTATCTGCGCTATCTGGAACAAGGCTTCACACCAGATGAGGCCCTGAAGAAAGCCAAAGAGCCTAGAGAGGCCGCGGCAGTTAGTCGACTAGGACCCAAGCGGCCAAGCAGCACTCTCGCCCTACCAACAAGCATCTCAAAGAGGGCGTGCATAAAGGTGACTCCGACGAAGAATCCGAAACGCAGGATACACCCTGCAACTGCCAGAACCAACCCTTGTGCAGACACCGCAAAAGCTGATGTAGAGAAAATCCCCAGCACAACAGCCGCCTCCGCAGCAAGAAGGGAACCCTATTCCCAACTTAGTGCACAGAGGGCAGCAGCCACAAAACGGCCGAGATACGTTACGACAGCGCCAGATAATGTGCGTGTGGCTATAATTCCTGTGGGATACCCCACAGTGTTACTAAGTTCAGATGAGCTCACCGCACTGGAGGACTCCATTCTGGATGACGTCACCGGAGGTTGGAGCAGTAAAATCAATTTTACTGGCATCCATTTCCGGCCAGGCCATCTCATCGTAGATTGCAAAGATGAAGCAACGGCGGAGTGGCTATTTGGGATTACTCCAAAACTGTCTTCCTGGAAAGGTAAGACACTGGAGCCAAAAATGGGAGACGACATACCCTCTCCATATACCATCACTGTGTTCTTACCTCGAAGTTCAGGTAAGGCAGAAGACTATCTTCTTAACCTGATACTGTCACAAAACGATGTATGCACGGACGCGTGGAAAGTAATCTCCAGAAAGGACAGCAATGGAGGCAGCTTGCTGGTCATTGGCATCGATGACAGCTCCAGGAATAACATCATCGCCAATGGACATATGCTGTGGTTTAGGTACGGCGTGGTCCCCGTAAACGGCCTCAAACAAGGCGCGCCAGTGGCCAACGACGACATCAAAGAGGAGGACCACGTCGAAGTACCGGACCAACCAGCGGAAATCATTAAGCCTAAAGAGGAAACACAGACGGAGTCTGACCCAAATATATCCCCACAGGAGGTAGCCGTGGAACTCCTCGGAGTGTGTGAGGTAGAGGGGGATGGCAAACTCACAAAAGATGACGTAGCGGAAGAATGCACGCCAGAAGAGGAGGCTTCATTTGCCTCAAACCAATGACGTTGCTTGTCATTGGGAGCACTAGGCTAGCCCAACCTACAGATCTAACGCGGCTTCGGCCGCTGTAGCTCCGAACTTCACCCAACAACACCTCGGGCTAGGCCTAGTTTAGGAACCGTGGTACAACCATGGTGTCATTTGCGTGA
This sequence comes from Sphaerogastrella javana, assembly GCA_037040025.1. Classification (NCBI taxonomy): domain Eukaryota; kingdom Metazoa; phylum Arthropoda; class Insecta; order Diptera; family Drosophilidae; genus Sphaerogastrella; species Sphaerogastrella javana. The sequence continues at coordinate 25,369 of JBANCZ010000903.1, read as the reverse complement.
ACACTAAAACAATAAAAAGGTATTCTGGGATAAAAGACACGAATGCCCCAGATCCTATTTGATAGAAATTATTAATTATTAATTATATTATACTTTCAGAATTCCTAACCCGGGGCTGATTACCCATTGCAGTCCAGGACCTAAAGAAATAGTAAACGGTGGTGGTCACCTCGGCGTTTATCGAGGGAGACGGGCCATGCCCGCGCTGCCACCACACACCGACTTCTATGGGACAGCTCTGACACCAACACACGGGGTGAGTACTTACTAAGGCTTATACGCCGCTATTAAGAAACAGAAAGGATGTACTAGACATTCACTTGACTAGTACTTTCATAAAGAAATACATCAGGCCCTGGCATATCTGACGGAATATTCCATGTCAGACAACCAGATTATAAGATGCTCACTAGAGAAAGTAGCCCCGTCATGTAATCCCAGGAAAACCCACTGGGGAAATATAATTAGGGCCTAACAAGCTGTAATGCAACCATTCCGTGTAAAGCCATAGACAGTAACGAAGTAGCTATTTTTAACTTCCTAGATATATAATAGGCTTTTGACAATACGTCACATAATACTTTTGAATTAGCCTTACAAAGAAGAGGTCTTTGTAATACCATCAGTAAGCGAATGTAGTCCCTACTTAGATCAATCGACACAACCGAGGCTAATTATTCAAAGAGCAATAGTCTCTGAAACTATGACACTTCAACATATTTCGAGATAAGGTTTGCACTATCTGTAGGTCTACCCCACCTAGGGAAGAATATTATTAAAATACCTACCGGTCATTGTAGACGTGGAGCTCACATTATCACATTTGTGCAGGAAGTTTCGTTGATGAGTGAGCTATTGGTTTGTGGTGGATGGGGGGAGGGGATGTCTTAGTAAACCATTTGATTCGCTGTATAACGCTGCGCTATAATAATAATAAAAAGAATATCTCATTTATGTTAAGTTTGAATGCTAATTTTTTGTGTTTTATAATTGTTTTTTTACTTGTAGGAAGCCGAACTATCAAAAATTAATTATGAAAAAGGCTGTATTCAAGCTGGCGAAGAGTGGATTGAGAATAATTTGATTATAATTTCCACAGCAGTCATTGGTGTTATGTTTTTCCAGGTTTCAGTTACATTTTTTTTTATCTATCCATTTAATGAATTGTTCTTTTCATTTCAATGAAAATACAAAATTAGAAAAGCAAATAATCAACACCTTATTTATAATTTCAGATATTGGGCATTTGCTTTGCGCAAAATCTGCGTGCCGATATTTATACACAAAAGTCCAAGTGGCACTGACAAATGGCCCTTGCTGCTCCAACAGCTCTATAGGAGTTGACACAACGCAGCATTGGTGATTGCATAATAAGAGATGGAAACCCATTAAGAATGCAGAAAATGCAGCTACAACACTACGAACAATTATTCTACGCTTCGGTTAGTTAACTATAACTATAAACTAAACTAAACTCTGAATCTAACTAATATGTGTGTCTACTAACAAATCGCAAAAAAAACTCATTCCGTCTTCATGGACTAAATATTAACTAAACACAAAAGACAAGAAAAAAAAAACATACTACCAAGTTGCCAAATTTTATGCTGTTTTGCGTAGGCTTCTATTTACTCGAAACTAAAGCAGAACTAAGATACTCCATGTGTTTTCTATACATTTTTACAAGAAACGAACAAAAAAAAAGAGCAAACAAAACTTTAATTAACCCGAAATGCAGCTGTGATATATTTTAAAAACAATATAAAACGAATAAGCAAAGAACAACATATGTAAAGAAATATGGCATAACTGTAATTCAAATGCACGACTAGAAATACTGTATAATATTTATTGGACTAAGGCATAAATCAAACTCAGAGCACACAATGATAAATACCTTTGCATAGATACGAACTGTGTTTATACTTATCTTGCGTTATTGTTCTTGTGACTTCATTTGCCTTTGCCTCGATATTAATTGTGTTTTAAAAGTGATATAATACTCTTGTTGCTATACTTTAATATTACTTATTAAGACGACGAGAAACTGTTTGAAATATCTTGCTTATGAACGGGTTTTAATATAATCATTTTGACTATAATAAAAATATTTTCTTCTGTTTGTCATAAATATGTCAATGAATTGATGACGATTGTGGTCCCATTCGACCAGTTCGATAACAACTTTTATGTTATTCGACTATAATGCTTTATCTAGCTTACAAACCAGTCTTTGTTTTCATTTGATTTGGATCATCATTTATAAAGATTTTACCAAAATGTCATGGTTTATGCAAGGGTATTCAAAGCATTCAAGTCGTTGAAGTATTGTTAGTATCCAGATCGAACAGAATTTTATATATGCAGTATTTTGTAAAACATTAAAAAACAAAAGTATAGGGAAAAATTAACAAGAGTAGATCGCTAACGAGCTTACATTTTCGCATACTAATATAGATAAAAAAAGAAAGAATCTTCCGTTTATGGTTTAGCTAAAGCATAATTTGCAGCATATTCTATAAGATTTACATTGGGTTGAGTTGAATTGAATTTATTAAACTTATGGGTTTTTCATGAAGCGAGAGACTGCTGTCGAATTAGTCGAAAAGAAAAACGATATTATGATTAAATTCAAAATAAATCGTATATTACAATAACGTTAACATGAGATCAAATTAATTTCGCTGCAGTTTTGTTAAACTTGATCGTGTGGGTTGTAAAACACTGCCACAGAATAATATGTTATATAACAAATGAACATTCCAATTGTGAGACTCAGACTCTGGTGGCATAGAAATTTCAATTAATCTATGTTCCTGAGTAAAGCTTGAACACCAATCTAATGAACTATTAGTAGTATAGATATATATTTTCCTATGCGCACTCCCAGAAAGAATATGCCCAAAAGTATTTTAATAGCAATCAATCTTCATAGATTTCGAAGCGATTTGTCAAATATTTGGAAACATACACACTCAATTTGAATAAATGCAGCATATAATCTCTCCATTTGCCAAAACAAAATCAATTATACACAATTTTGACAATATAATAAAATTTAATCACAATGTTTGAGCAATTTAAATAAAAATGAATAATGCCTGAAAATTAGTATGGAAAAATCTTCCGACAACCGACAACAGTCAATTGAATTAACGAGCTAAAATTTAAATATATATTAAAAATAAACAAATTAAACTGAATAGTTTAATAAGTTGAGCTATGTTTATTATATATACTGTACCACTAACGACTAAGTTTAGCAAATATATATTACAATACATGTATAGTACGTATGTTAATTTTTAAGCTGGTCAAGGTTGTTCTTGCGACAGCTCAATCAATTACCGCTTCAAATAACGAATGATAAATAAATTGCTTGTAAAATTGAACAATAATCACACCTATGTTGCCTAATTACTTTCAGTTTTTATAGAGGTCACAATGCATTTATAGAGCTGTTGCAGCGTCACATGTCCATAAATACCTTTGATTCATTAGCTCGATCAAAGTTCTCTATGAGTAGCTTCGGGGCCCAACTTGGACAGTGTTCCAACTAGCTGTTGATCGATGAAGACATGAGCGCGATCACGCACTTCTTCCATCTGCAGAAGCGAAGGGCCCAAGTCCATGTTGGGCAGCTTTGTCTTGTATAACAACTATCCTGAATGCTGATTCAATTCCTCAAATGTTTTGGGCTTCTCAGAGTTAACAGGACTGATCTTGGATAGTTGTGCTCGTCCTTCATCTCATAACAGCTTTAGAACTACTCCTCTCGTCTATAGGCGAAACGCTTGGCCGGAGTTGACTGTAGAGGTAAAGCATATAATACACTGCTGTATGTCAGCATTTGGAGATGGCACTGAATAGTTGTTCAGTGAACTTCTTTGTGAAGATTTTGTATTCCTCCGATAACTGTCGGTACATAGCAACCCATGATTCAACATAGACATTTGCATTATCTAGTATTTTGCCATTGGCATTATCCGAATGCAGCATTGCGTTTTGCGAGGGCTCAGCGCTATCATTATTTTTGCGCTTCGGGATTTAAATCTAGGAGTTTCATCGGAACAGTAAATTTTGCGAATATTTCAACACATTTTTGTTGTTGTTGAAAAATTGTACTCTATACATACAGCTCCTGTTTTTGAATTGTCGCTGGAAGCAACGTCGATTCTTGGTTCTTAGTTGTGCAGAAAACCCATCGAGTGGAAATACCATATGCCTGGTCTATATACATCATCAGCAGGATCCCCTTCTTGATTCGGTTAAGTTCGCGCCTTCATGAAGCGCGCCCCGAATTCACTTATTTTCTCAGCAGCTCCAAGTGGGCGTTTGGTTCAACCATGCCTCTATGATCATCACTTCTACTTTGCCACAATGCAGGCTCATTTTTGTACTATTTGATTTGTTTTAAATATACTCTGTTCATTTTAACTACACATAATCACGCGGCCTATATTTCACAAATGCAAGATGATCGGTCGAACACTTTCATTAGTCGACGCACACACGCAATGAAACATGTGCGATCGAACTTGTTTGGCCGAATAAGCTGTGACATCAGCATCCCTGTTAACTAACAGAATTACTTGTAAACATAGAGATCGTGATTAAGGGAAAATAGAAGAGTTCTGATTTCTAACCTTATCTCGTGATATTTTTTGCAAAACTCTCTTTTTGGTGCGAACATAAAGAACGAATGCAGAGATTCTTTTCATTGAACTTGTTCTGTTCGCTGAGTCATCGAACGTGAATGAATGGTAATAATAACAAACGAAACAAGTTTATGAAATTTAATATATTGTATTAAATTTAGTAATTAGAGTACAATCGTGTAGAAAGTGGTCAAGGTTGCTCTTGTGACATTATGAATAATTATAAATGACAAATCGCTTTTAGCAACTACCAATAATATTTGTTATAATATTGCTTATACAATTAGTCAATTTTTTTTAGTTTTGTTGCATCTCCTGACTCTCCATCCAGTTGGGCCACCGCATCGAACTGTACCGCCGGCAACTCGCTACCGCTGGCTGTTTTGTTTGCCCGCTGATACTCGATTAACACCAGAGAGTTTTGGCCAACTTTAAGCAGCTCATTGGGCACGTAGAGCGTTATTTGTGGTCCAGCTACTGGCCAGTAGCGTCCCAAGTTGAAGCCATTTACATAGGCCACACCCTTGCCCCAACCAGCCGTGTTCAGATAGGTGTCGCCCACTTCGTTGACCTGAAAGTTGCCTGTATAGACAACAGGACCAGAACGTAGTAGTCGCTCATTGGGCACAGATATATCGAGGGCTTTGCTCTCCTCCCGCTGCTGCAACAATGCCTTTATGGAGTAATCCTCTAGAGGATAGGCAGTGGTTGTCCATTGCTCCAGGTGCACAACACCATCGTGCTTTTGCAGTGTTACATTGCCAAAGATGCCCTTTGTATCGTTAGCTCTATCGTAGTTAATACGCCCCTGGTTCTCCACAAGCAGCTGCAGGGTGCTACCCCAGCCTTTATTCAGCGGTAGGGCATAAATTCGCGCCTCCCTTGACAGTGTACCAACTAGTTGTTGATCGATGAAGACATGAGCGCGATCACGTACTTCTTCCACCTGCAGAAGCGAAGGGTCGAGGTCCATGCTGGGGAGCTTTGTCTCGTATAATAACAATCCCGAATACTGATCCATTTCCTCAAAAGTCTTGGGCTTCTCTGAGGTAACAGGACTGCCCTTGGATAGTTGTGAACGTCCTGCATCTGATAGTAGCTCTAGAACTGGTGTTATTTCCACTCGACCATAGGCCAAACGTTTGGCTGGATTCAATTGAATCTCTGGAACATCGAGCACCTCACGAATTACTTCTTTGACCAGATCATACTTTTTGGTAACGCCACCAGCCTCATCCATCACAGCATCATAGTCGTAGCTGGTTATGTCTGCCGAGTAGCCTATGCGGCCATCCAAATCATAATTGGCTCCAGCCGTGAATCCAAAGTTTGTGCCCCCAAAGAACATGTACAGATTGACGCTGGCATTATAGCTGAGTATGGTCCTGCAAAGCGAGAGTGTGGTGTAAATGAGTGAGGGATTACTAAGATGCATAATCATTAGTCATTAATAATTACTTCAAGGCATCGGCCACCATCTGTCCATCGCGTCGCTGATTCGACTCCTGCCAGTGAGTCAACCAACCCGGATAGAACTCGCTATTGACCAAAGGACCCGTGGGTTGTACGCCTCGTAGCAGTTCCCAAATTCTGTCGATTTCGAAGACTGATGAATTAAATAATAAGTTAGTAATATAATTGTTATAATAATACGAGTATATCGTATCCACCAGTATTGCAGTACTTACTGCGATCGATGCCAAAGTCCGTGGTTACAAATACATCATCTATTTTGCCGCAATGCATTCGCTGATTGGGTATATCGACTGTGAAGAGAAGCGCATTGTTCTCTGTGTACTTGTGAGTCTCATCTCGCAGCCAGTTAAGGTAGTCATGGTCGCAGGCATAATATGCAGCATACTCGTTCTCCACCTGCACCATTATGATCTTGCCACCATTGCCAATCAGATAGGGCTTTATTCGTGGCATCAACTGCTCATACCACTTTCGTACTTCCAGAATATAGTTGGCATCGTTTGTGCGAACTTTGATGTTCGGATACTTTGTGAACAGCCAATGGGGTAGTCCTCCCTGAATTGTCCAATATATGACATTACAAGAGGTATTTCAACGTACAAACAAAGCAAGCCAATATTTACATTATCACGTTCGGCGCATATGTAGGGACCAGGGCGTAGTATAATATAAAAATCCTCTTCTTGGGCAACTTGGATGAACTTCTCCAAATCGGCTATACCATCCCATTTGTATTCACCATCGTGCGGGTTGTGAAGAGCCCATTCTACGTAGCTGTAAAAATAATTCCAAACCATTTTATTAGTCACTTGTATTATAGATAATTGAATAACTTCTTCAGACTTATTTCAGTGTTAAATCAGACTCACTACTGCTCTTCTTTATCTAGCCATTGTTATCTTGTTGTGTTGGTTAATTTTCTATGTGTGCATTGTAATATTCGCATATGTATATTATCTTTGGTCCATTTGAATTGCAGCTCAATTGATAATATATTACATTGCATTGTCCGTAGTTTAAAGTTTTACGTTTTATTCTCTTTAGTTCAAAGTACAATGAGTTGTATCTGCTACCTATACATTCAATAAACTTTATTATAGTTACAAAGGAAACCCTGTCATTGATCAAACTATAGATAAACACTAAAAATTGTCGACAGGACGACCTCAGTGTGTTATCATGAACTTGGGCGCATATTGTATATCGGAGTCATCCGATGACTGCCTTTATCTATAGTATATGCCCTTTATCAAACTCAATAAGCTGCAGTTCATTACAGTCACGTCCTACCAATGGTTTATCATGTTTCAATATGTATACTAAATACACACACACACACACACACACACACACTACTCACGTATCAAGTGCATTGAGACCAGCCGCTCTCATGGTGCGCAATCGGTTTCGCCAGGCATCGGGCAGAGCGCGAAAATAGTGAAACGAACCGGAGACATATCGAAACGGTTGGCCATGCAACAAGAAAGTGTTCGCCTTATGATCAATGCTAAATGCCGATGAGTCCTGTGCCAATGAATAACAAATTTCAAGAAAATTAACTTGAATTATTATTGAATATCAATAACCATGAATTACCTCTCTGACGCCATCGTCGGAGCCACTGAGGCCAACGCAGAGGCCGACGGTGAGCGCGATGACCAAAATAATAACACCTCCGCTCATGGCCAATGTTAGTTTACGAGTGCAGCGAAAGCCGCCGCGGTCGCCAGATTTACTTCCATCACTCATTGTGCTTGAAAGCTCTGCTCAAAGCTCTCTCTCTCTCTCTGTCTATTTATCTGTGTCTCTTTAGAGTCTAAAGTTTAGACCTCGATCTCTGTAAAGTTTTAACAGCCGCTCACAACTGTACAGCAGTATTGTTCGCAACAGAATGTCAATGGATTTTCGATTTGTACTTTTCGTAGTTGAAAGACCACTTCATAATATATTGCGAACCTGTATCTGAACAGTATAAGGGGTATTTCGTATAAGTTTACCTATTAAGGCAGCATCGCTTAAATAATATTATTGTTTACGGTGTGAACAGTACGACATTATTTAAATCTTTAAATTGATAAAATTTAAAAAAAAAATTTAATTTCGGATCACACTTTCAATTAATATGGAACATCAAAAGCTCTCCAATGTTATTTCACAACATGGTATAGGCAGTCTTCTAAGGTCTATAGCAATCGACTGTTCCATGTAACATATATTTATATTTTGTATTTTGCTTCTTTGATAAGTGCTCCTCGTATGGCTGATAAAGCTCAAGTTGTGCCGGGTTTAAGAATTCCACTTGTAATTATAGTATATTTTGCTTCACTCTGCATAATCGTTATTTCAACATTAGTTCAAGTAGTTATATATAGGCGGCTTATCTATACTCCCTGAGAATGAAATCAATCGATCTTTGAATTGATTAATTTAAGTTGATTAGGTTAATCATGTTTTCTCTTGAGGACGTATTGGAAGATAATTTAAAACTATTTAAATAGTTTACAATTTGTTATCTCACACAATACAATTGAGTAAATTTCCTTTCGATAGTCATCGCTTAAATTCCCCCAATAATTTTTTCATTATTTTAATTACTTCATTTTCGTATATGTTCTTTATTATATTTTACTGTGCTAACGCTTATAAAATTGCAAAAAATTATATCATATACATACGAGTATTTCGTAGTTTTTTTTTTGTGTGTATATATGTTTTACGCGTGTTCAAATGATAAATTTGTTTAAGTGTATATTGTCCGATCTATAGTATAATACGTTTAGTTGCATACTCGTATATTTCTTATTTACTTGACTAAATAAATGCCTTTGGTAGTACGTTTCAATATCTTCTCTCAAAGAGTTCTAGAGGGGGTTGTTTAGTTGTAAGATTATTTTGATTATTTCCAGCTGAATGTGACTTTATTTATGTTTGATTAGTTGGGGATTTTCATAACAATACTAACTAAACTTGTAATAGTTGTGCCTCTTTTTATAAATCATTTGAACTGTAACAAAAGTGCTTCATTAAGTTTATATCATGATTTACATACATATATCAAATTATACTCAATTGGGCTGAGGTAGAATCAGCGAAAACTTACAGGAAGATAGCTAATAAATATTATCGTAGAGTTTGGTGAGAAATTGGAGTATTTGTATAAAGTTAATGCTTTGGTTTTTCCTTTTGATTCTGATAAATATTATCAACTTAAAAACTACAGTCCATATAATATCGTTGTTTGATTATATATGTGTATTTAGTTTTTTCATTTTTACAATTCTAGGCATTGACGCTGCAAAATTTGTCAGCCATCAATGTTAGCACCTTTTCGAGTTTACCATGTCGATCCTCGGGTTTTGCTGTAGCTCCCGAACTGCCCCACAAAAACTTCACGTGAAACTCAGTGCTGAAATACAAGAACTATAGATTATTACAATAATCCTACACAATATACAGTTTCGACATACCGAAAAGCATCTGCCAGCAGTTCATCCAATCTGGTACTGGCCTCTTCCATTATGATTTTGGCATTTTTTCGAAATAGTTCCAAATTCTTGAGGAATCCTCGCGATGCATCCAGATGCTGAAAATTGATGGTCATGCCAAAGTCATCGGCCTTTGTTTCCCAGGGTGCAATACAGGTATTATATAGTGCCGGGCGTTCATCAATGTTACCATGATTGATAATATCCAGAACGGGTCTATCGATAAGCAATGCATACAACAGTACATGTGGCACCGTTGTATTGGGTGCCTGCGGATTCGATGCCTCGTTCATAGAGCTCAATGTGGGCCGCAGCTTGGCCTCAAATGTGAACGCGCTGTCCGTATACTTTTGTCGCAGTATATGCCAGGCCTGGTCTAGTTTTTGAATCTATTTCAAAGAATTCATAACATAATGTTATTAAAGTTATTAAAGCTTATCATTACCTATCACTCACCTGTTGCATGCAGAGTCCCAACATGATGGCACAAAAACCAAATAGATTTCCAAGGGCTGTTTTAGTTTCCACCGCAATCTGAATCCATTTGCTGAGCAGTTCGGCACGATCCAGATCCGTTTGACAGGTGAGAATAGTAACGGCTACCATTAACTTGATGCATTGCGTGCGCTCTATTATATCCTCGCGGAATACCTTTCCATGTGGTAGCGTCAAAAGCTCCAGGCCGGAACAGCTCAGGTATGAATCGAACTCGTCGGCTGGCTCATCCAAAAATAGGCCAATATCAATACGAGTTATATGCTCCGCCAGCAGCTTGGGTCCTGTTTCCAGCAACATCATCTTAAAGGTGTTGAGTGCATCACCGTCTAATGGTTTATTCTCGATCGATGGCAACAGCAATGTGACAAAGTTTTCAATATCAAATTTACTACTCTGAAATGTGGCATTTCGAAAGTGCATTAAAAAAATAAATGAATATATGAAATTGAACATCTAATATAGTATAATCTTACCAGCTTGAACTCCTCGATGGGCAGTGAGAAGAGCTGCTCCTCGGCAGCCAGTGCATCGAAATCGGTGAAGCTTTTCAGTGTGCCATTGGAGGCGGAGCTGGTCATGAAGCGAGGATTCTTGATGATAACACCACCAGCACCACGTTGCAAACTCAGTTCACTAACATCGCCCTGAGCTGAATCGCCAGATCCGTTCCCAGAATCCGAGCCACTGGCTTGATAGGCCAGCACTGCAGCCATGGGCTCCTTTCGGGGCTTTGGCGGTGGGCTGGGTGGTCTATCCGAAGCCATATCCAGGCTGCAGTTGCGTGCCAAACTACAGATGCGTGCAGCTGCCTGTTGACGCAGTGCTTGTGCCGCAGAGGTGCTCGGCCTTGGCAGGGATTGGGTGCTGAATTTCTGCTCCAGCTGCTGTGGTTGCAGCTGCAAATCGCTTGTGGGATTGCAACGTGCAATGGTCTGGAAACGTGCCATGCCATTACCGTTGGCTGCATCCACCTGTTGCTGCTGTTGATGCTCCTGCTGCTTATTGATATTACATACGACCATGGCCTGTGCGGGCGTTAGACTCTGCGAGCGCTGCTGCTTCTTGCATGGCAGACGTGGCGGTGGCACCTCACGACGTACACGTGGCGGCGAACACTGTGGGCTTCCGGGCGTTGCCACCAGTTGTTGTTGCTGTTGTTGTTGTTGCTGTTGTTGTTGCTGCTGTTGTACAGCTACGATGGCTGCATCTCCATTCGCTTGTTGACCAAAACGAAATATTCCCGAGCCACCCATGCTGCTGCTGCAGGCTCCACCTATGGGTGAGTTGAGTGGACTCAGTCCACGTAACCCCGCTAGCATTTGTGTATGGAGTTGATTGCCAACGATCTTGTGGCCATAGAACGATAAAGGATATGTGCGATTGCATGGATATTGAATTAGGGCACCCGACGCCGCCGATATGGGTTTGCCCGAACCCACATAGAACGTTATCAGATCTGGCACCGTGTCGAAGGCATCCTCCTCGAATTGGTACTGCACACGTTCATAGACCGTTTCCGGTTGTAGCACCAACTATACAGACGAAAATGTAGACGGAAACCAAGTGTTCACTCTATTTTTACCGTATTTCAAATATACCTACGTCTTACCTTATTTAACACAAAATGCAGCACGGCTGCCTTGCTGCGACAGGTAAGCACATAGTTATCCGGCTGTGAAGCGCAGTCCCTGACCAGAAAGTCACCATCACGCTGCACAATCTCCTCGGCACGCTGACGCGGCAGAGCACCGTGATACCAGGCATGCGAGCGCAGCTCCCTGGCGTCCAAGCTAAGCTCCCATTCGAGCGCCTTCTTTAGAGCCAGTGCCTCCTGTTGCTCATTTGGATTCGGCGAGGAGGCGATGGGCGTGGAGACGTTGCTGTTGCTGCCGCTGTCCATGTTGTTGTCGGAGTTGCCCCAATGCGGACTGTTGCACTTGGAGCGCGGTTTCAGTTCTTCATAGCTAAAAAGGCAAATTGAGAGAGATTTAAAAAGAAAGAAAGGGAAAGAATAAGAAACAGTGTGAGAATGAGAGGGAGCGGGGGGGGGGGGGGTAAATAAATTTCCCTTATTATGGGTAATTCATGACTTGGGTGCTGTGTGTGTACGTTGCCCTCGTTACCGGGGCTTTTTCTGTGCAAAAAAGGGAAATTCGCTCCCGTTCAATTTGGTCCTTGGTATATGGAAAACTTTTGTCTGAAGTTCAAGAGCAAAAAAAAAAATTGAAACGTAAAATGCAGTTACAGTTTATTTATAAATTCATTCATTGTCAATATTCGAACTATTCAATTGTTTAAATTCTTTTCTTAAATTTGTTCAATTGTTTTAAAACGTTGCTCAATTTCAACCAGTTTGAACTGCATTTCAAATTTTTATCACTCACCTGATACGCCCATTTTATTGCACGGTTTTCAAGCTAGCATACAATCAGTTGGACCAAAGCTAAAGGGACTCTTCGAGCTTCTACCATATACATATGTGAAATAGTATGTCTAATATTTTATTTTAATAGGGTGCAAATATTTCTTAAATATATTTATCACTTCCTATTAATTTAAATTCATTTGCAAACTGTTTCACGGGCCTTAGCTTATTGCACAGCTCGTCCTCTCTCTATGCCACCTAAATTCACTCTGGCTGCGCATTTGGGCCCACCCTGGCCCAAGCCGAATGTCCTTGTGAGGGTTGTTTCGCTTGAACCCAACTTTGTTTGTGTTTTGTTTCAAGTTCTGTGCCGCCCGCCTAGTTGTAATACGCTTTTTTTATTGTTTTCCTTTTCATCCTGATGGGCTTTGGGAAATTGTTTGGGACATGCGCAGAGTTTTTGTTATTGAAATTGATGTAACTGTAAAGTGGCGATTATCAAGTGGCAAATACCAAAAAAGCTGGCAAAATTAGTACATTGTGCATGTTAACATTAACAGCGACATGTTATTACTTATCGGTTATGTTAGTCAACAGTCTATGACTCCTGCAATTCTGTAGAGATCAGATTTTGGAATTTGTCATTATAGTAAACAATGCACTCCACGATGTCGTAGTAAGCTTTAGAATGAATGGCAGCACACAACTTATTGAACCACAGTTTAGCATGCTCGCTTTCGTTAAGCTCAATTTGTTGTACACTTTTACAGTTTTAGAAGCTTTGCAATGCGCTCTCCGCGCTCGCAATTCAAATGTCGAACGGAGAGCGAAAGAACAAGACAACAAAGTAAACTGGATAAACTGCCTATCGATTGCATTGCAATCTTTGTATTCCTATTGATAGCAACATTGATTTTGTTCTATTTATCGTTCTTCTTCTTCATCTCCCTTAAATGAACTGACTTTTTGTCATAAACAAGAAAGCTCGATGCAACTGGAACTGGAAACTTGCTAACTGTTACGTTTACATTTACATTAACAGAGTTGTAACAGTTTGACAAACTGCAGAGGATTCCCATAATGTTAATAGAAGAATAGAGTTCGTTTACGTTCTAACTAGTCTATTGTAAGGAAAGATCTCTATTCTATGAATAAAACTCTATTCTATGAATTGAAATAATTGAACCAATCATTCAATTAATTTTGTCACACTTGCAGTGCTAATTTAATTTGAATATTGTTTACGCTTTTCCTTATCTTAAGATATTCTTACTTACATTGTTTTTGTATCATCGAAAGTCAATTGCTTGAGCACCTTGCCACTCTTGGTAGTAATAACAGCGGCTGTGGTGCTCTCACTGCTGTCGGCTATATTATCTGTTGAATTTGCATCTAGATAAACCATGGGGCAGGAGCTCTTGCGACGGGGCACAGAGCAGGGGGCGCTACGCATGGCTGGATAAAGGCAGTAATATAACGATTTCCATAGAATAGAATTTTATCATATTGATAGAGTTTATTTACGCTACCTTCCAGATTCATCGATTGCCTTCGCTTGGCACGTACACCCAGTAAACTGTTTAACATTTTTTGGCGATGTGTTATGCTGCGTATGCCCAAACGTTTCAGATCCCGATCGGTGATATCCCCTATATCATTGACTGTGGCATACATATTCAAATTGTCTGCCCATACGGAAAGAAAAATTTACCTAATGTCTAGTAGACGCAAAACTCACTACAACTGACCTTCATATTGTTGCAGTTCGAGCAGATTTAGCCAATCGGTTATACTGAGTCTTGAATTGTGCACAATCAGTGCAACGTCATCCCGTCTCCTGGTGGCATTAGGGTAGCGAAAGTTCCAAAGGATGCCTCAAATAATATTTTAAAGAGTTTTAATTTTTCACATATGTTTATTGCCATTTTATCAAATTTGTTCTTACTGCTTCGTCGATTATTCGCATTACGCGACTCCAGCTGACGGGCTTGCAGATTTCCCATCGTCTTACACTTTTATTCCACTATATTCTATGGTTGCGATCAGTTCGAACTGCGATCGTTTATAACTATTTGGGCTTAGCTCTATAATTAAGACGTCACATTGCCTCACTTTGTTTCATTTACTGAAATTTCAACCGTTCGCTGCGCTTAACTCTAACAAACTGAGCAAACGAAGCTCTGAAATGAAACCAAATACAAATCATGAGGCAAGACATGGTCGACTTTTGTGTACCCTTTTCACGAATAAATTTTCAATTGATAAGTGTTATCCTGCCCAGATATTTAGCATACTTAAATACCATTTTTTTAACACAATACAACACGCAATAAGCTAAATAACAATAAATATACTCTATAATATTATATAATATTTTAAAAATTATCTGTAGCGATAATTATTATAAAAAAATAAATGTTTTTCAAAATAAACATATATTATTATTCAATATTTGTGTATTCTGTTAACTCTGTCACAAAATGCACCAAATTATTAACACGACTTTTTATAAGAGTATAATAACAACATTACGAATTGAAGTAATATTTCAATGCCGTGCGTCAATAATTCGCGCTCACTGTTTGTCTAATTGTCTCTCGTCTCTTGTGGCTCTCCCACTCACTTGCTCAGTCTCCCTCTCTCTCTCTCTCTCGTACTCTCGCACTTTCGCACTCTCTCACTTCTGCCATTGTCTTTCCTTACCGTGTTGGTGTCGCTGTCGCTGTTTCTCTCAACTGCACCCGCCAACTGTTGACCAACTGTTGTCGACCGTTGCCACTGCCGTCGGCAGAGTATCGGGTTTTATCATTCTGTAGATTAGAAGGTCTCGCCGCAGTTCCGAAATAGTGCTGATCACAGCGGTATAGCCCTAATTAAATATTTCGTTGCTTTTGTTGATGTGAAAATGAAAACAATAACAAGAACAGTACGAAGAAGAAGCAGAAGAGGAAGAAGAAGAAGAAGGAGAAGAGATACAATAAGAAAATGGCATTGCGTCTTGTTGTTCTTCTTGTTTATTTTCTGTGCAATGAGAGCGTCATTAGACTGCGACTGAGAGTGCGAGAAATTCACAGTTAGAGAAAGAGTAAGAAAGAAAGAGAGAGAGAGGGAGAGGGAGAGAGAGAGCAAGCAGATGGCCAGTAAATTTTGGAAGTTGTGTGTGTGTTTTAAATTATTATTATTTTTTTTTTTTTTGGTTTCTCTGCCCATTAATATGTTGTTCTATCAATTATCAATTATGAAATGCCGATTTTGAGGCATTATAATTTGTTTTCGTAATCATTTCAATTATGGATTATGATTGCCCAAATCGAAGCATTGAAAGCAAGCAATAGCTCTGTGCAGGGAAATGCTCTGCTTATGTTTTTCTAAACAAGCTGTGCATATTTATTTATTTATTTGCTTCCATGATCTTTGTTAAGTTTCGTTTTCTTAATTGGAACGTATTAATCTTAAGTCTTTATTGTAAGTATACCCTGTCTGTATGTATGGGTAGATCGCGTTGGGATTCTGAGTGAAGAAACAAATGATTCGGTAAGTACATTGAACATTTATTTGAATTTATTAAATCATTATATTACTTTTACATGTTGGCATTCACTTAAATTCGTATTGTTTTAAATAAACTATGTTTATTGCTAAGTGACTCAATAATAATTTAAGTTGGGTACAATATCACTAATACATATATAAAATTAGTTTACAGCGTCTTCATTCAACAATTCTACTAAACCTTTTTTTCCGCATAAATTCTATATTAAATTTTATACTTGAATTATATAGGGTGTCCCAAAATTAACTCAAGATTTGAAATTACCACCATTTGTGCTGAAAAGTTTTGGCAACCTATAAAAATCATTTAAAACACATCTGACACTTAAGGGTTGGTAAAAGTGGGGCGTTATACGATAAAACAATGAGTCTTCATTATTTAAGAATATTTCAAAAAAATTGAATGCAATTCGAAAATTTCACTCAGAATATTGCCGGAATGGTATTTTAAGTTAGTCGCATGTGATCGTATGATTTGACACTATTTGATTTCTATTTATGGAGCTATTTAAATTCACAGGTCTACAGGTGAACAAGCCCACAACCACGTTAAAGGAGGGGATTCCAAGCTGCATCAACGACATTTAGCCACATTTATGCAGAGACGTCATGGAAAATTTCTACAAACGATTATATATGTGTATGAAAAGCTCATGTGCATTATGATCTAATAAAAAATCTATGATCAAATGATTAAAAAAATTGTTTTATATTTAATTGTAATCTTGCATTAATTTTGGAACACTCTGTATATAGAAATGTGCGTAATCTTACATGAATTACTACACCAAGTCTACAGCTATATCAAACTATTAGAGCATACTATTTCAGGTTTCACTCAACTACATCGATCTCGATATTATCATCGTCGTCGCCCCGTTCGCTAAGCTCCACACTGGAGCAACTGTCAGATTGATAGTCCAGCAGGTCCTGTGCTCTGTTAGCGGCCAGTTGTACACTTGGAATCATCAATGACTTTGATGCACTGCCACTTCCAGTTCCAGTTCCAGCTCCAGTGCCCAGCGGCTGCTGGTTTGGCTGTTTCTCATGGCCGCTCTTAAGGTTCTCTCGCGTGTGGCGCCATTTCATGCGTCGATTCTGGAACCACACCTTGACCTATGACAATAAAGGTGGAAGTGTCAATAGCTATATGTAGACTACTATTTAGTTTTGTTGTATGTATATCTTATCTATTTATCTCACCTGTGCATCTGTGAGATTCAGTCGAGCCGCCAGTTTGCGTCTGTCCGGTTTCGTGATGTATTTCTGTTGCTGGAATTGTATTTCGAGTCCTTTGCGCTGCAGATTCGTAAAGACAGCCCGTGACCAGGAACGTTTTCTTTTGCCATTACTGTTGCTGTTACTATTACTGTGACTGTTACTGTTATTGTTACTGTTACTGTTACTGTTACCGTTGCTGCTATTGCCGCTGCTGATGCTGCCATTTGCTGCTGTTGCCGCTGTCGCATTATCCAGCAGCTGTTGCTGCGCTGCCTTCGCAACAAAGCGCTGCTGCTGCGTCAGCTGCAGCGACTTCAAGCTATTCAATGGCGCCAGCAGCGCTGTTGCGGCTGTTGAGCTCTGCAACAATGTTGCTTGCTTATGTTGCTGAATGTTATGTTGCTGTTGCGGGTGTAGATGTTGCTGTTGCTGTTGATGTTGCTGCTGTTGCTGCTGTTGCTGATGTTGATGAAAGCGCAGCAGTGCGTTTGTTGCTATTGTGGGAAATGTTGCTAAGAAATTGAATAAATGTTGTAGTTATATTGAAAATGTACATAATAAATTCAAAATAATTCAATGCATTTAATAATTTAAAAGTTCTGCTGAGCATCTTCTCATTTATATATTGCTTTTTTTTGGTTTAATTCAGTTTCCGCATTGGGGTTAAATGTTGAATGCTCTCCCAAAAAACATTTAGCTGCAATGGGTCTTATTTGTTTTTACAACTTGTATCGAACATCCTCAATGATACAGAGTATTTATGTATGAACTTTTATATCCGCCGGGGCCAATAAAACAATATATTTTGCAATACAATTTACGCATTTCCCCAAAAAACAAAAACTAAATTAAGTAAAAAAAAAAAACGCACAAATTTGCCAAAAATATATCGTACATATTTGAGACCTGAGAAAATATTAAAATACAATTTTTACGAAAAAATGTGTGCGAGTAAATTTATTTTGAATGGAACGCACGTTGGAAATATTTAAATGAGTTTGTTTATAATAAAATTTTCACTTAATTGGAAATAATCAGCATTGTGGGTAAATTGTTTACACGCCTCAGCCACAGTGAGCGCCAAAAAGCAACAACAACAACAACAATAACAACAAATATCTCTCTTAGTAGGCGAAACCGAAAAATTATTTGGGGTAATCGAGCACGACATGGGGCACGAGATGTACCTAGACTGTATTACCTGTCTCTCTCTCTCTCTGTCTCTCTGTCTCTCTCTCTCTCTCTCTCTCCCTCTCTCTCTGTCTCTCTCTCTCTCTCTCTCTCTCTGTATGTATGTTTGTGTAACTAAATGTTTTTTAAATATGCGTTTGCTTCTTA
Organism: Sphaerogastrella javana; assembly: GCA_037040025.1. Lineage (NCBI taxonomy): Eukaryota > Metazoa > Arthropoda > Insecta > Diptera > Drosophilidae > Sphaerogastrella > Sphaerogastrella javana. The sequence continues at coordinate 6,776 of JBANCZ010000903.1, read as the reverse complement.
TATGAGCCAATAGTCCATGGTTTTGTTTGCTTCTGTTGCGTTTTATTTGGTGGCAACGTTTAAACTAGTTTATGCATTTTTATTGATTTTTTATAAACTCTACTCTACATACGCACAAGGGGTTTAAAACGATTTCGTTGTTGTTTTCCTTCTCTTTTTGTTTCCAATTGTTTGTCTATTAATTTGTTCATGCTGCATTTTTATTTACTCGATATATTCAAGCAAAACACTCAGAGAACTCTGTGTGTGTATTTACATAGCAGCGGAAATGCGCTATTGCAACTGCAACTGCAACTGCAACTGCAACAGCAACTGCATTTGTATCTGTATCTGTATATGTATCTGTATCTGTATCTGTATCTGCATGTGTATATGTAAATGTATCTGCATCTGTGTTGCTGCGTGCAGCCTTAATTGGTGGCATTTGGCTTATGTCAACTGCCGCCGGTTTGTTATAATGAGTTTTTCCATTCATTTTCAACACCTTCAATGCCTCACACTGCTTAATTGCCGCATCTAGCAGATACAATGCATTTCAACCTACAGATGCGGCATGTGCGAGTGCAGTTGCAGATACACATGCACGTGCACATACACACATACAGATGCAGATGCAGTTAAACATTTGTAAATAACAGCTCAATTGCGCTGAATATCTTAATGAGTTGTGATCATTGTGAATGCAGTTTAAATCATCAACTACCTCTCTCTCTCTCTCTCTCTGTCTGTCTCTCTCTCTATCTTTCGGCATACCTTGGTTGTGATGTTTTGTTATGGATCGCAGTGTATCCTGATTATTTGCAGCTATTAATTTACGGCCTGCTTTCGATTTATAGCGATTTATTTGCATTGTGCGATTGTATTTATGGGGTTTTTCATTTGCGAACATTTTCCGAATTCTCGCGCTCATTTCATCATTTGAAAGCCCATGCAGTCAATTCGAGAGATCAATAAAGGGTATTTAATGAACATAGATAATACAAATTAATTATAATAATAATAACTAAACCCATGAGGCAGACCAACTCAACACGTACTTAAACGCCTTGAGCTTTCTATAAAACAGCATCAAATTAATATTATAGCTAATATTTATATATACATATCTAAATGAGATAAGACACTCTTGATCAAACGCATATATTTGCATATTATGAATTAATTTCGATGCATTAAACTGAGCATTAAATTAAATGAAATACAACGGAAAATCTCACAGAGTATTTCCAATTCCAATATTACGTTAGCCTATGCATATGATTCGAATTAGTTTGAGCATAATCGTAAAGTTTGTACAAGTTTTGGTTTTCAGATCAAGATTAGTATTAGGTTCTCTTGTATTTAGTAATCATTAAATTCAAATAAACAAATTGAATGCATTCAATTGGCGATCATCATCATAAAAAAGCTGTTATCGCGATCGCAACCTAACCCAACTATAACCGATAACTGATAACCGATTACTTATCAAAATGATGTGTTGAAATGAATCTAAGACTCGGATACCACTTCATATCTAAGCGCGGATTGTCTAGGCTCAGTGAAAGTGCACCTGCTGCTGGGAACTGAACGTTCCATATGACATGGTTGCTATAGGAATGAAGCAGCATGTTATAGATGATCGCACAAACATTGAGATACCCTTCCCAATGATGTGTAGATCAGGCCCACAGGCAATTGGTTTAACATATAAATTGTAAATTAATTAGGCAAGTGGCGCCAAATTATTGTTGGCCCCGACACGCAGCATTTAACCAAAAAGAAAAAAGAAGAATACGATAAATAAGCACAACAAGCCAAAGAATCAACATAAAAAAAGGGAAAAACAAAGAGGTACGACGAGGCATCGATCGATGAATCGATCGATCGCCAAGTTGAAAGCAAAAACAATCAAACAAACTACTCAACACTCAAGCAGACAAGCAGCACAACAACAGCAACAGCAACAGCAACAGCAACAGCAACAGCAACTACAACAACAACAATTGATATGGAATACAGTCGGAACTCATTAAGAAGGAAGTTGGAATCTACTGAAGCGCTCCTCTGAAATTCTCATAGGCATGATTGAACGATGATTGAATTAATTATTAATAAATTATTTAATCAATTAAAGGAACTATTACATTAAACTATTTATCGTAGGGTTCACTCCATAAGGTAGGGTTCACTGTAGCTGCAACTGCTGCAGCTGTAACGCCGATCGCAGGCTGCAGGGCAATGCTTTTTTTATGATGTGCGATCCGATGTGATCAATCCATCACAGATGCATTAATGGTGAAAGAGCGAAAGAGCAGGCTAAGCTGCATCTATGCCTCTCTTTCGCACTGATATAACCTCAGACACCACAGGTAGCCTGGCTGGCCTGGGCCACCACAGTGGGTGGCTGTGTAAATAGTTGGCCTCGCTTGGCCCCGTGGTAAAAATACCGCATAGCATAGCCTCCGCATAGCATTGCTTCAATCAGTCAGCTAGGCAGTTGCTCAGTCAGTCAATCAGTTAGTCAATCAGCCAGTCAGCCAGTCAGCCAGTTAGGCAGTTCGGCATTTGGGCAGTTACTCTGCGCCGTCATGTCATTAAGTTAAACGGCAGCAGTTGGCCCAAACGGCGCCCCAATCTATCAGAGCTGCTGTTCCATCCAATCCATACAATCGATTCAATCCATCCATCCAGCCATCCATGGAAACGGAACTATTCATTATATATGTGCTAGAGATACTTAGATGGATAGGCCTCTGCCTGACCGCCCCTGAGTGACGGGGCCAATTGCTCAAGCAAATAAACAAAATTCGCTTCAATCGCTTTTCCGTAAAATTCTATTTTTCTCCCGGTCTCTTTCAAATTTTTCGCTGTTTGGTTTTGCAGACAGTTTATTTTTAAAGCTTCATACTTAATTTGTTCATAAATTGTTGTTAAATTGGTTTTTGTTCTTTTGAATAGAATTTATTTAATGTTGCCCAGGATTGATGAAATCGTTTAACGTACCTCCATGATATTTGTTGCTTCTAGATTGATTGATTGGCTGGATTGTCTTGATTGAGGAAATGCCGAATTTTAATTGGCATTTGATGTTCATGTGGTCTTAGTTAATGTGTTTAAGAATCGCCTAATTTTGATAATAATATTCATAAATTGCTCAAATCGAATTAATGGCCTGGCGAAATTTATTTTCATGTGCTGCTAATTTGTAGATTAGTCTTTGAAATTAAATTTCGGTATGATATCATCTGTATGATATCATCTGATGTTTCCCTTAATTATGTAAATACGGCTCTGTTGCTTTCCTCTCCTCTCTCGCAAGTAAAGAAATACTTACATTTGAAATGTGTTCTATATATTAAAGATTTGAATTTCAAGATTCAAACATCTTTCACAATCCCTAGCAATATGTTGACATTGTACAACACACACTTCCGGCTGAAGACGTCAACGCTCAAATCAATTGAAAGGCTCTCTGGTACAATTTAACACCCTCTTGATAAGAATTGTATATAAAACAAAGGCGAATGAAATCAGAAACAAGTTGAACAATGCCATAGCAAATCGGAATCAAATCGAAGATCCACATTGAATGCAACATATATAATTCTCACTATTTTTCATATAAACAAGATCAAAGTGCAGATGAGTCCATGAGTCGTCCCCATATATATACAACAAACAGCAGGAAGTAACGTAAATACAATGTCTACAACAATATCGATGCTATTCAATTGTATTTGTTGATACTCAAACTCATTCCCATACCCCATACTCAGTACCCAATCTCTATGCACGATTCCGATTTCGATATCGGGCGGCAATGAATTGTTTTTCGTCAAGTAACAGTTGGTTACAATAATAATATTGCACAATATGGCCACAGATCAACTAATAATTCCAATAAAAACATACGATTTATGACCCAACCATTTGGTCGTACACCAAAGTATTTCAACTTTTCGTGTTCGTATTCGTTTTATACTGATTTTTCATTCTGCTTTCCAGGAATGTACATTTTCTCATTCGGAATTTTCTATTCTTTTTTGTACTTTGAAAAATGCGTTCGCATTGCAGTTTATAATGCCTGAAGTAGCGCCATTGTGTTTGATTGGCAAATGGGAAAAACTTCCTTGACACCTCGTTTGATCATTGCAGCATCAAAGATCATGAAAGGATGTTGAACTTTTAAGGTATACGCGGTAATTAAGTGCAGATGAATTGCCATAAATTAACAAGATTATTATAGGCATTAATAATAATCTATATGGAACAAAGGAGTATTACAATTTGAAGAGTAACTGAGAACCGCCATCATCTATTAACGATTATATGATCTTCTATATGTATCTGTCTGATTGACAGCAATCGATGTGTTTTATACAAATAATCTTTATACTAACAAAGCCAGGGAAAAATGAATCCTAAAAAAATCCAACTATTTTGTTTATTGGAAATTTCGAATTTATGTGATTGATTTTTTTAGTTGATTTGGTATGTATTACTCTTACCATGCTCCGCAGCCCGTATGGGCGTTGGCCTAAGAACGGACTTGTAATCCATATAGAATCCCGGATAAAACTTATCCAGGCCCGCATAGGCGTAGGCCTGCGCCGCAGACACCGGACCTTGCTTAACAGTTTCTGTGGCCTGGCCAAAGCAGTTTGGAAATGTGCAGCAGGAATAGATGCCAGCACCATCACAGCATTGCCTGGAAGCGGTGCTGGCACTTAGTGATCCGGCGGAAGTCAAAGGATCTGTACGTTCAACGCCCAAGAGACGATCGACACTGAAACTAAGCTTTACTTTGGTGTTGGTATTAGCACTGGGCTCACTGCTGCTGCTGATATTGGAGGGCGGAGTATTTGCAGCTACATCTTTGGTAAATAGATCACTGTTGGAATTGGAGCAATGCTCACTGTCCACAGGATCATCACTGGGTGTTGGAAATTTGGCCACATCACAATCGCTAAATACATGAGTGCTTAGATTTTCCGGCACACTCTGTTCCATATTGTGATTGTCGTGAAGTAACATTGCTTAGTTGTAATCACTGGCTAAATTTAGTTAATCCCAATCACTATCACAATCACAATCGCTCACATCACACCACACGAAAAAACACCGACGCTCAAAGATACCACTAAGATCGATCGCACGTATTATGGCGGGTGGGAGGGCGCACGTAAACTTTAAACCGTTTGCTAAGACAACCCACACGAAACTGATTGAACCGCACCGTATTGTACCGGTCGCAGACCCAACCAGCAACCAGCGATCATCGATTGCCGTTGGGCCATATTCATATGCATAAACGCATACAAATATACATAGTAAGTTTTTGTATTAAAGTAAATCTTAGAGATCGATACAGTGGTGCAAATTGAGGAAATGATATGCTGAAAAATTCGGGGATCGAATGGGAAAAACGAAAGTAAAACTATATATAATATTTATTTAATAATGTAATATATACATGCATATATAAGGTTTACTATACAAATGTTCTAGGCCCAAGTAATGCTCCAAAATTTGTCAAGCCAATTATACAGCCTCAACGAACTTCTACTATAATTTCATTCCTATACTTACCAATTTTGCCTCACTGTGCCTGAGAAACTTGCTCTGCACGCCTCGGTATGTTTTGTTTTCGTTGTGTTCAAACATACACATACATACAAACATATGCGCAGACAGGCCGCGGTGTCATTAGCTCAACCAAAGATCGGACAGAGAGCGTGCGCTATTGAGATTTGTTTACCGATTTCTCCATATGTTCACCTCGCATAGAAGAGAAGCACACATAGACAGAGACAGATGTACACATACACAGGCACACTCAGTGTGCCTACAACTCGGAGATAACCAGTGTGTGAGAGAGAGAGAAAGAGCGAGGGAGAGACGTTGGAAGACAGAGAGCGAGATAGGGCCAGTATGGCAGCTGGCAGCCAATGCGATGCGTTCGATACGAAGTGGGCGGAGCGTACGGTGCTAGTTGCTATCGATTGACGATGTTTTATCTCTCCTCAGAGCGCGTATGACTCAGTGGAACTGTGTGATAAATTGAATCGGAAATTGAGTGATCTTTGGGGTAGTTGTAACAGCATTCCTGTCAAGCTTAATAATGTGGCTAACTGTGCGGTGGCCATGTTAATCTCGGCGAAATTCGGGCATTAAGAATTGAATATTCGCTGCATATACTATGCTATTTGTTATCTATTCCAATAATCGCAAGTAAACTTTATGCACTATCCGAAATCGAAGTTGGACGAAATAAGGCGGAAATTGTGTAGCGAAATTTGTTATATTAATAGGATTCCTGTCGTGTCGTCTCCAAGCATACCTTAGCATTGCGGCACCAAACACCGCCCTCCGTCAGAGCACCCAGTCTGACCCCGAAAAAACAAAACAACGGTATATGCAAATGCAATGACGGGAAAGGCAACTTGAAAAAAAAGGACACGCCTTACCACGTAGCACTATCTAAATACCCTTAAAATAACAATTCCTAAAAGAAACTAGAAAATGGCACGGGAAATTGAATAGTCAAAGGGTTTAAATAAAAGCAAAAATAGATGGATTGTATGAGAATGTTTTTATCATGGATTGAAACCAAAGCCGAAACCGTAACTGTTTAACCGTTTCATTTAAAAACCGAATCAATACACAAATATACTTAAATAATAATACAATATGATTAAATATTATACATTTTATAAGATTATAAAATAAAATACAATATAATATATTTTAATATAATACAATATATATTGTAACATATAAGTTCTACATAGAAT